>JAYESA010000004.1:338459089-338754089 GCA_036927795.1 Iris macrosiphon
TGCCTTGCAAATTTATCTTCAAAAAATTCTGCGTCGCGAGATTCGATGATATAATTTGTTTCAATATCGAGAAACCTCCGAGCATTACTCTTCGAAGCATACCCCAGGAAGATAGTCTTCGTAGTCCTCGTACCCAGTTTCTGAATCTTCAAGTCCGAAAGCTTCATATACGCCAGAAACCCACATACTCGAATAAAATCCAAGTTGGGTCTGACCTTGAACCAGAGTTCATGAGGAGTGACATCAGAAGTTACGTACAGCACTCTGTTCAAAATGAAAGTAGCCGTAAACGCAGCTTCTCCTCAGAAGCAATTTGGAAGACCCGCAGTCAACAACATTGAATTCGTCATCTTTGTCAACGTCATGTTCTTCCTTTCAGCTACCCTCATTTGATTGAGAAGAATATGGAGCAGCTGTCTCATTGACAATTTTATGTTCTTTGCAGAACGATGCGAATTCAATAGACCTATACGCTCCGTCTCGATCACTTCTGAGTCTCTTGAGTTGTTGCCATGTTTGACGTCAGCCTCAATCATGAACTCCTTGAACTTCTTGAATGCTTGGTCTTTTGACTTGAGCAGATAGACGAACGTGTACTTCGAGTAGTTGTCGATGAACGTAATAAAATACTTCATCTTGACCTTTGTGCAGGACTGTTTGAAGTCACAGATATCTGAGTGCACCAACTCCAGATGATCTGTACTTCAGTTAACCTGCTTGAACGATTTTCTTGTGATATTTGTTTGCGCACAGACCATACACTTCTTTACCTCCTTACCCCCACAGTTGGAAATAAACTGTGCATAACGCGCATACGCAACAACCACGCATGCAACCTGCATAGCCCGAGTCCGAGTCGCTAAGCACTATTGGAAAATTTTCCATGAGTGCGACAAAAAGTATAAATGCTTCATTTGAGGAGTTAATCATTTTTTCTTCTAGGAAAATACCCCATATGGCATCAACACGTGCTCCACCACACCCCATGTGCACACCTCAACACATACAAAATATTATATTGAGATACCCACTTGGTGATGTAGCCAATGCGGGACTATTCTTCACTAGTCCAAAGACAAAAACACCAATATGTTATCAGTATCCTCATTTCATCTTTTTCCAGTATCATATAAAGGATGCACCCATTTTTCATGTTGCAAGCCGAAATAGTATCATTATCTTGGAGTGATGTTCCACCGAAAAGGAGGGTCTGTTGTCTAGGAGTGATACGATGTCGCTTTCCTGAATCATAGTTTTCATGCTCTGGATAGTGTCACCTTCCTTGACATTAAGCACAAAAGTTTTCCCCATAGGCATCTCAACATAAATTTGCATTTTCTTTTTGGTGCCAATGTGCTCGTCTATTGTAGCTCCTTCGGATATGTTGTGCTCGATCAGCAATTTGTTAACTGTAGAATAGTTTGGAGTAATTGTTATATTTTTTTATTGATAATCTCTTGGCTATTTATAGCCTTACAATCCTTCATCTTACATTAATACCCCATAAAAATTCCATGTAGAATATTCTAATATCCCAACAAATATACCAAGAATATTCTAATATGCCAACAAATATACCAAGAATATTCTAACATACCAACACTCCTCAAGTTGGACGAACGATATTCACTAAGCCATCTTGTCACATCTTCTAATCATATCTGCAGAGCTAAGTCCCTTGGTCATACTCTCCTACATGCTCCTTGGTTGGAATATGACCTAGTTACAGTAGTCCACGGTCCAACTTATCCTTGATGAAGAACCTATCGATCTCGATGTGTTTGGTCATGTCACGTTGCACTGGATTGTTGGGGATACTGATGGCTGACTGGTTGTCACACCACAGGTTCATCTTGGCTCCTTGATCTAGCTTCAGCTCCACCAGCACACTCTTCAGCCATTTGAATTTTGCCAATCAATTTTTAATTAGCAGAATCCATGAAAAAATATTTAAAAGAACTAAAAATATTGTCAATCAATTCTAATCAGAAGGATCCACAGATATAAAATTTTGAATATTGCTGATCAATTTTAATTTCTCTCAAGCTGTCTTTGACAAAAAGTAACATATGCCTATGTCTATTTATTTATGTATGGACTATTTGATTTTACCTCCCGTTAGATTAGGTATATTAATATTATTTTTATGTTAGATCAAAAAGTTAAATTTATCCTACTGAAAGTGTCGTTAAAATTTTTTAAAGTATTATTAAAAATTTTGAAACTGTTGTTAATAAGCTCTTAATGACACTTTCAAAAAGATAAATTTAATTTTTTATCTAACAGAAAACAATATCAATATGTCTAATATAACCGAGGATAAAATCAAATAGCCCTTTTATTTATAGGAGAATGGACTTCTAAGTTCTAACATCCTCTCTCCTAAATTAGCCTTTTGATTTATTAAGAAAATCTTTTGATTGACCAAGACTAATAGTCTTTGGTTGATAGACCACTATTGGTTTATTACGGAATCTTTTGATTGACCAATACTAATTTGGTTGATACATCTTGACTCAAAATTTAAATTTTGTCAATCAATTCTAATTAGCAGGATCCATGAAAAGACATTAAAGATTTGATTAGATAAAAATATTTTGGATTGGTATTTGGTAAGCTCGACATGGCCCGTTTGTTTGTCAAAGGTTTTATATGGAATTCTTACTGGATAATAATAGAATTAAATTTTTTTAGATGTTCATTTTTATTATTATTTTGGAAAATTAAATGTCACTACATAAGATGTTAAAAATACTATATTTTTTATAGTTCTGTAAAATTTTGACATTCATGAAGACTCGTGGTACTGGATACACGTATGACTGTCAAAATTTTGGCATTTTAAGGCTACTAAAATTGTGATGCTCATTAACATAAAATGTAGTGCCTTTATGAGTTTCTCCCTACAAGCCTCGAGGCCCGACCTAGACCAGTCAAAGTCCGGTTAGCAACAGTTCCCCCTCCCCCCTACAGATCCCACCACTTTCTTACAATAAAAAAAAAATACAACCGTTGGTGTTTTACCCTCTCACATTTAACCGTTAGGGACTGTTTGGTAAATTGTACGTGAAAAAATATTTGGATTTTGACTTTTAAGGATGAACAATAGATAGAATCCATGCACTTTCTTATCCCTATTAGGAGACAAAGATGTTTTGTTAGAATAAGGAAGTGAAAAGTGGAAAGTAGGAGAATGTATTATAATAACTAGTATATATGCACATGCATTGCACGTATTTCATATTACTTGAAAAGAGCAAATAATATTCTTTTAATTGTTTACTACTTGAGAAAAATAAATTTTTTTAATTTTATACTACTTGAGAAGAGCAAACAACAACCACTTTTAGTTTTTTTTTTTTTATGTATAATTATCTAACTATCCATATTAAATTTAATGAAAGTAAATATAGATAAGAAATTTTTTGAAACAAATACTTTTATGGTGAAACTTCAACTATTCTTATTATATAGTAGCTTTTGAAAAGAGGAAATGATATTTTTTTTTTTAAGTTTTACGGTGCCTTACACCTATTCATACTATTTGAAAAGAGGAAATGATATTCTTTTTATATTTTACTACTTGATTGAAGCAAAATCTATTAAATTTTAACATCTTAAAAAGAGCAAACAACAATTTCCTCTAAAAAAAATTTCACATGTAATTACCTAACTACCCATATTAAATTTAATAAACAATTTTAAGTAGTAAACATATATAAGGGTATTTTAGGAATAAAATTTTCATGGTGAAGCTTCACTTTCCTTATTATATAGTAGTATAGATAAACAATTTTAAGTAGTAAACATATATAAGGGTATTTTAGGAACAAAAACTTTCACGGTGAAGTCTTACTTTCCTTACTAGTATATACGCACGTGCGTTGCACGTATTTCATATTACTTGAAAAAAAATAGTTTATTAAAAGAGCAACCAACAATTTCTTAATTTTATTATAGGTGAAAATATAATAGCCAGGAGCATGAAAGTTGGGAGAAATTAAATGACGGGAATATAAAAGATTTCTCTTATCTCTTGGGTTCATGTGCCTACTTTGCATGCATGCTTTATTAACTTTTGTTTTATTCTCCAAACTACCTACTTTGCATGCAAGCATATCTTTGTTTTATTAACTATCATTTTTCAAGTTGTCTCATGCATGCATACATACATTTAATACGTATTTAATTACTATTTTTAATGAAGGGTATTTTTGGAACGAAAAACTTTCACGGTGAAGCCTAGTTTTGGCATTATATAGTAGAATAGATTATATAGTAGTATAGATATAGATAAAAATTATGATAATAATTGTAATAAAAAAATAGTCGTAGTTAATGATCTAATCATTATAATAATTGTAAACTCTCTCGACCAGATTTCAGTAATTTAGGATTAGTTTTGACTAATTAGAATTATTACAACTTTTTAAAAATTTATTTATTATATATTCTGTTGATTGTGCACATGTTTATTACACAGGGCATCACACTAGCTGTTAAACCCTAAACAAATCTCACATTCCTGCTCTAGACTTGTTAGACTACTTTTTCTGTATTTTGTGCAACTCCCAGAAACCTTGTTTGGTACATCGTTTTAGTCGCACAAATATCGTTACAGACATACGTATTTATTTTCTATTAAAAATTCTGCTCTTTATCCATCCCTGTACCCTAGGGATTTGAGGACCTGTAGGCACTTGTTTTGCCCAAACAAAAATACGATAATATTCTACTCTAATTGTATTACAATTATCGTATTGACACCGTAGAGAAATTATGACCCTAACTGCCCCTAAATAATTAGTGAGCATCGTGCGCAGTATTTATTAATTAATAAAAACGAGGACCCGTATCACCTACAGAATCAGACCCTGCAACTGCCCAGACTCATCCCCACACTTCCCAAAACATTTTCCCTATGCTATTTCCCCCATTTTTGTACAATTTAGTATTTCGGGGAATCAGTATTTAAAATCAGGTAAATTGCGGAATTACGCAAAATACCAATTTCATGCTTTTATGCAAATTATGAAAAGTTAGGGTTTTTTATGCAAAATTGCATGTAAGGTGGCAAAATCCTATTGGTTAGTGAATAGGTGTATGGGACCCACCCAAAACATCCAGAAATTTCAGTCAAAAATATCCAAAATCCTGAATTACCAAAATAACCCTGAATTTTCCAATATTTACAACATTGCCATTCACCCAATCCCTATATAAACCCTAACCCCTCCCTTACAAATCCCTACAGCTCTCCCCTCCGACCACCGCCGGCCACCCAACTCCGGCCAACCCTCCGCCCTGACCCCCTCTTCCCTCCGGCCAAGCCCCACCGCCTGCACCACCCTGCTCCGCCGGCCACAGCCCCCGCAACCTCCCAATTCCCTCACTACCCACAGCAGCCTCCACCACCCGAGCCACCCCCTGGGCCACCCTCCGCCACCGTGCACCGCCACCAACCCCACCACCCGACTCGCCGTCCTCCCCTCCACCGGACCACCACCCCTCACCGCCCCACGACGCCGTCTCCGCCGGCCAGAGCCACCGCAGCACCTCCCCACTCCCCTAACCCTAACCGCCACCCTCTACTCCGACGGCATCCAGCCACCGCCACCGCCGTCGTGGACCTCTGCCACCACCACCAACCTGACCGCCACCCTCCCCTCTGTCGAACCCGCCGCCTGCCCGGCCACCTCCGCCTCTCCTCCGCCGCCTGCAGCCCCCGCACTCATCTGCTGCTGCTGCTGCTGCTGCTGCTAACAGCTACTGCTGCTGTTGTCGCTCCTCCGGCCGCCTCCGGCCATCTCCGCCGCCGTCTTCCTGCCGTCGACGACCCCTAGGGCCCACCTGTCAGAGGGTATAATCCTAAACCCTAGTATATACGTATATATATATATATATATACTCCTATGTATACCTATAGGTATATATATATGTATATGTATATATATATGTATATATATATGTATGTTAATATGTATATATGTATATCTATATATATATATATATTATATTATAATATATATGTATTATATACTGTTATTATACAGTATATTATACTGTATTGTCACGCCCCAGTCCCAAAATGCCGAGGGACTAGAGAAGCGCGGCAATGGCCAGCAGCACGCACCGATGGACAACCCAATTTAATGGATCCATCAGGGCATGCTTAAGCTGTAGTCTAACAGTAAATAGAACCAATAATACAGGTCACGGATTATTCTAATCTCATCCACAACAGATAATCACAGATTAAATACCAGAGTAATGCAAACAGAAATAACTATCAAATCTTAAATAAATGTCTCGGGAAACAATCCGAGAATATGTCTGATACATCAATGCCAATAGACAGGAAATAAAGGAACTGGAAAGAGAAATAAATGACTACATACGGCCAATGCTCAGGAGAAGTCCTCTGGTGCGAGCTCGTCTTCAGGTCCTGGTACAGCTCCTGGAAGTGCTCTGGTACGGGGTATCTCTGGATGGATCTCTTCAGCTATACCTGGGGACATAGTCCATTCCAGGTCCTCAGGGGACATAACAAGGTACAGATAATACAAGCCAAAATATAAGCAGTGCAGCAGAATTAAATGAAATAGCAGGGTAAACTATGTAACCAGCTAAGTGATAAATGCAAGTTGAGAGCATCACTAGAACTCAGGCTGAGACCGCTACAAGCTCTGTGTCGGGGAGCCGGTAGCAGTAATAACACGTAAAGGGTCTAGCTCTGCTGGAGAGTCTACGACCTCACACTAATAGTATATATATATAAAAACAGCCTGTAGCCTGTGTGTCTCTCCCCACCCAATGTAATCACACGTCTCATGTCCATGACACGCAAGATCATAACTAATGCAGCGGTCATATAATGTCTAGGAATAAACTGTCCATGTCATAACCTGTATCCTATACAGAATCATCGTGAATATCTCAAGAGGATTCTGTCTCATGAATAGTGTCAAGTGTCCTGGGTTTTGTTGTACTTGATAGGGCAAGTACCAAGAGTAAGGGTATCGAATATCCATATCTAAATGACGTACCCAACACCGCGTACGGTGTTGGCACCCGACTATGATCGGACACTAGGTACGTCACACGTTCCTAGGTTAAGCAGTTAAAACAAGTTATAATTAAAACAAGGAAATATGCAACAAGACTGTAAAGTTGGCAAGGTATACTTGCCCTCTGATATATAACTAAGCCAAGGAATATTTAGCAAAGACTGCAAGTTTTGGCGAGGTACACTTGCCTGTGGTTCCGGCTCTGATTTCGGCTCTGACTTCAGTTGGATTTGCAGGAGGTACTCCGGTTGCTGAAACAAACATCACCATCAGATCCAGAAAATATCAATCAGCTAGAAACGCCTGTCCTTGGGTCCAATTTGGAGACAAGGGCAAAAACGGCAGTTTCGGGTCAAAACGGGGTCCCCAAGTGGGCCCGCTTTGCACCAAAAAATGCGTCAGGGTCAAAGGTCTCCAAATTCACCAAACTCAGTGTCAACAGGTCAGAAACGCTGATACGAACCCAACGGAACTTTCAGAATTGAATTCCGATGAGCCGATCACAAAATCGCCCGTCGAGCGGGGCATGTGGGGCCCACGACACGCGATTTCGTCAACGTTCTCAGAATCGAACCAAACTTGACCCACAGGACCAGCGTATCGCTACGAGTCCGATGGCGCAAGTTTTGTCTCGATCCGATGTGTGTACACCAAGTTAGGGTGAATTGCAGAAAGGGCAGATACGGGGCGATGTCCGCGGATACGCGTCGATTTCGGTGTGCACGCACACCCGAATCAGCTTCCGCGAAATCCCACACGTCCGTATCGACGAGGCGCACGTATCTGTGAAGACCGTGCGCGACCAAGTCGTCCCGTTTGGCGGGGCGTACTCGGTTCCGGGGTGAAACAGGGTCTGGTTTTTTTCCTGTTTTTGGATCGCGGTGTGCGATCACCACAGGACGCGATGCCCCGAGCGGTTTGTCCGGGCACCGAGAGGGTCATACAGGCTTCGCAACGCAATTTGCGGAAATAAAAACGGAGCTACGAGCAAAAAGATACACGCACCTGAAGGGGACCAAAAAATTAAGGTCAAAACCGTGTCCGACACGACACAGGACACTGTGTCCTGTGTCCGACACGCGGGGGGGAGAAATAGGGCTAGGGTTAGGGATTTCTCGCCGAACTTCGGCGGAGGGCAGCCGGGCTGAGGCGGAGGGGCCGGGGGCACGCGGCGAGGCGGTGGCGGGGACTCGTCGGCGGCGGCGGGGGTGGCGCAGGGCGGCCGGCGGCGCTGCTGTGGCCGCTGCTGCTGCCTTCGTCGAGAGGAGGAGGGAGGCGGGAAGGGGGCTGAGGCCAGGCGGTGGACGCGGCGGGGCGGTCCGGCGGAGGCGGGCTGACGGTGGAGGAGCCAGGTGGCGATGGGGTAGGCTAGGGCGGCCGGAGGGAGATATATATAGGGGAGGGAGAGGGCTGTCGTGGCCGAGGGAGGCGGAGGAGGGGGAACTTGGCGAGGTGGCCGGGCGAGGCGCGGGCGGAGCTCCCGGCGGGCACGGCGGTGGACGCGGAGGAGGGGGACGCGTGGGGAAGGGGAGATCGGGTCCGGGTCGGTGCGGGTTCCGGGTTGGGGGACCCGCCCGACCCGCTAGCATTGGCTGGGTGGGCTGGGATGCTGGGCTCGGCCCACTGGGCCGGGCCGGGCCCGGGTTTGGGTTTAAATAAAAAATAATGATAATAATATTAAAAAAATCAGTAATAAATAAATAAATAAATAAAATAATTAAATAAATAGTTTTCGGTGTTTAAAAATAGGTCCGGGGCCCGATAAATTTCAGAAAAATTGCCCTAAGTCCAGTTTTTTATTTTACACCCAAAAATATTATTTTCATAATATTTTAATACTGTTTAATATCTATTAAAAATCATTTAATATTTAAAATCCTGATTTTAATTACAGAAAAATCCCAGAAAATTTCAGAAAATTGAGAAAAATCCAAAATTTAAAATTTTGAAAAATCAGGGGGTTTACAATCTACCCCCCTTATGAGGATTGCGTCCTCGCAATCAAAGAATAACCGGTCAACAGAGATGACGCGGTCGCAACATCGTTTGAAAATACATCACAAGATACTTAGGGAAGTACCGTTTCCCTAAAAATTGAAAGTTTACACTTTCCAGGAAAATCTAGTTAAAATTACAACTTTTATGAAAAACTAGGTTGTTAACAAGTTACAAATTACTAGGATGGGACTGAGGTCACGAACCAAGAGGCACGAGCTTAAACAAGACTAGAAACGGATAACTATAAATCACTTACGCGCATTGGCTATTCCACGAGTCGGCGCGTTCTCCACTGTCGTCGCTGGAGCTTGTCCGTGTCCTTGCAGTTGCTTCCTCTGCTGCTGTTGAGTTTTCTGGAAGAGGGTTGCCTGGGTTACCAAGGGTGGCCTTGGTATTGATGAAGCTTGAAATGCTGGAGAGGCTGACCGTGGTGCTGGTAACACTTGCTGATTACCTGTTGGTACTCTGTCTCGACGCTCAGGGCATTCTTTGAATGAATGCTGACTGGATCCGCAAGCTATGCATAATCTCTTCTTTCGTCTGCACTCGTCCTCAGTGTGGCCTTGCCGGTGACAATAAGGACAGACAGGTATTGCCGGGGGAGATGCTTCTGGTGGCTGGTGTACGTGAGACTTCCTTGCAATTTCTGTCGGCGGTGCTCCAGCTGGTGCTGATACGGCGGGTTGAAGATCTGTCAATGCCTTCTCCCGATGCTGGGGACAATCCTTGGCCAAGTGTTCATTGGTTCCGCAAATCAGGCATAATCCCAACTTATGTCTGCACCCGCTCTCAATGTGGCCTTGTTTGTGACAATGTAGACAAATGGGTAGTACTTTTGGAGATGCTTTGGGTGGCTGGTGCAGCTGAGGCTTCTTTGGAGTTCCTTCCTGTGGTGTTCCTGCTGGTGTTGATGTGGCTGGTTGGTGAATCACCACTGGTTTCTCTCGACGTTCTGGGCAATCCCTTACCGAATGCTTCTGGGATCCACAAGATAGACATTGTCCCAGTCTGCGTCGGCATTCTTTAGCGATGTGGCCTACCTTGCCACAGTAGTGACAAGTAGGAAGGAATGAGACTCTTGATGCTGTTCTTGGTAGTGGATGTATCTGTGACCGCTTTGCAGCTCTTTCTTGTTGTGATTGGTCCGGTGCTGACGCATACGACCGCTTTTGGCTGGACTCGATCCTTGTGGTGCACTCCACGGGTCTTGCTGCAGTAAGGACGTCCTCGTCGAACGCGGTTGCATTTGAACTGTTTGGCCTCAGTGACTCCGAGCTAGTTCTATCGATGGAGTTCTCCGATTGGTTTTGTTGAGCTTCTTGTTGCACCCTCTGATAGGCTTGCATCATTATGTAGAACATACGGAACATCTGCTGTTCGTCCATAGGCGGTCCCAGTGGGAAGGAAGGCATCGGTGGAATAGGCTGCATCGAGGGTGGAACGTCATCTTGATGGATTATTGAGGCAGGCTGACTTGCTTGACTGCCTTGTGATGATTGGCCTTCACCGACTGGTATCACATCGTCTTCTTTGGTAACCACAACGGTTTGTGGTGTTTCTGCATGAGCCTCGTTGCTGGCTTGTGGGTTCATTTCCCTGTATCCAAAATAAACGATAAGAGGCGCACAGGAATCAAGGCAAGATGCAAGTTCAAATTAGTTCGAATACGATACAGATATCAAAAACGATTCAAGCAAGTGGATGAGATCCTAAAACTTATCCTAGTTTTAGTGCAGGCCTGTTCGGTCCCTGAGTTGAAACCGAACAATTTAGTCGATGACCTGCATGGGCCACCACAAAAACCATATCACGCCCCAGTCCCAAAATGCCGAGGGACTAGAGAAGCGCGGCAATGGCCAGCAGCACGCACCGATGGACAACCCAATTTAATGGATCCATCAGGGCATGCTTAAGCTGTAGTCTAACAGTAAATAGAACCAATGATACAGGTCACAGATTATTCTAATCTCATCCACAACAGATAATCACAGATTAAATGCCAGAGTAATGCAAATAGAAATAACTATCAAATCTCAAATAAATGTCTCGGGAAACAATCCGAGAATATGTCTGATACATCAATGCCAATAGACAGGAAATAAAGGAACTGGAAAGAGAAATAAATGACTACATACGGCCAATGCTCAGGAGAAGTCCTCTGGTGCGAGCTCGTCTTCAGGTCCTGGTACAGCTCCTGGAAGTGCTCTGGTACGGGGTATCTCTGGATGGATCTCTTCAGCTATACCTGGGGACATAGTCCATTCCAGGTCCTCAGGGGACATAACAAGGTACAGATAATACAAGCCAAAATATAAGCAGTGCAGCAGAATTAAATGAAACAGCAGGGTAAGCTATGTAACCAGCTAAGTGATAAATGCAAGTTGAGAGCATCACTAGAACTCAGGCTGAGACCGCTACAAGCTCTGTGTCGGGGAGCCGGTAGCAGTAATAACACGTAAAGGGTCTAGCTCTGCTGGAGAGTCTACGACCTCACACTAATAGTATATATATATGAAAACAGCCTGTAGCCTGTGTGTCTCTCCCCACCCAATGTAATCACATGTCTCATGTCCATGACACGCAAGATCATAACTAATGCAGCGGTCATATAATGTCTAGGAATAAACTGTCCATGTCATAACCTGTATCCTATACAGAATCATCGTGAATATCTCAAGAGGATTCTGTCTCATGAATAGTGTCAAGTATCCTGGGTTTTGTTGTACTTGATAGGGCAAGTACCAAGAGTAAGGGTATCGAATATCCATATCTAAATGACGTACCCAACACCGCGTACGGTGTTGGCACCCGACTATGATCGGACACTAGATACGTCACACGTTCCTAGGTTAAGCAGTTAAAATAAGTTATAATTAAAACAAGGAAATATGCAACAAGACTGTAAAGTTGGCAAGGTATACTTGCCCTCTGATATATAACTAAGCCAAGAAATATTTAGCAAAGACTGCAAGTTTTGGCGAGGTACACTTGCCTGTGGTTCCGGCTCTGATTTCGGCTCTGACTTCAGTTGGATTTACAGGCGGTACTCCGGTTGCTGAAACAAACATCACCATCAGATCCAGAAAATATCAATCAGTTAGAAACGCCTGTCCTTGGGTCCAATTTGGAGACAAGGGCAAAAACGGGAGTTTTGGGTCAAAACGGGGTCCCCAAGTGGGCCCGCTTTGCACCGAAAAACGCGTCAGGGTCAAAGGTCTCCAAATTCACCAAACTCAGTGTCAACAGGTCAGAAATGCTGATACGAACCCAACGGAACTTTCAGAATTGAATTCCGATGAGCCGATCACAAAATCGTCCGTCGAGCGGGGCCTGTGGGGCCCACGACACGCGATTTCGTCAACGTTCTCAGAATCGAACCAAACTTGACCCACAGGACCAGCGTATCGCTATGAGTCCGATGGCGTAAGTTTCGTCTCAATCTGATGTGTGTACACCAAGTTAGGGTGAATTGCAGAAAGGGCGGATACGGGGCGATGTCCGCGGATACGCGTCGATTCCGGTGTGCACGCACACCCGAATCAGCTTCCGCGAAATCCCACACGTCCGTATCGACGAGGCGCACGTATCTGTGAAGACCGTGCGCGACCAAGTCGTCCCGTTTGGCGGGGCGTACTAGGTTCCGGGGTGAAACAGGGTCTGGTTTTTTTCCTGTTTTTGGATCGCGGTGTGCGATCACCACAGGACGCGATGCCCCGAGCGGTTTGTCCGGGCACCGAGAGGGTCATACAGGCTTCGCAACGCAATTTGCGGAAACAAAAACGGAGCTACGAGCAAAAAGATACACGCACCTGAAGGGGACCCAAAAATCAGGGTCAAAACCGTGTCTGACACGACACAGGACACTGTGTCCTGTGTCCGACACGCGGGGGGGGGGGAGAAATAGGGCTAGGGTTAGGGATTTCTCGCCGGACTTCGGCGGAGGGCAGCCGGGCTGAGACGGAGGGGCCGGGGGCACACGGCGAGGCGGTGGCGGGGACTCGTCGGCGGCGGCGGGGGTGGCGCAGGGCGGCCGGGGGCGCTGCTGTGGCCGCTGCTGCTGCCTTCGTCGAGAGGAGGAGGGAGGCGGGAAGGGGGCTGAGGCCAGGCGGTGGACGCGGCGGGGAGGTCCGGCGGAGGCGGGCTGACGGTGGCGGAGCCGGGTGGCGATGGGGTAGGCTAGGGCGGCCGGAGGGAGATATATATAGGGGAGGGAGAGGGCTGTCGTGGCCGAGGGAGGTGGAGGAGGGGGAACGTGGCGAGGTGGCCGGGCGAGGCGCGGGCGGAGCTCCCGGCGGGCACGGCGGTGGACGCGGAGGAGGGGGACGCGTGGGGAAGGGGAGATCGGGTCCGGGTCGGTGCGGGTTCCGGGTTGGGCGGACCCGCCCGACCCGCTAGCAGAGGCTGGGTGGGCTGGGATGCTGGGCTCGGCCCACTGGGCCGGGCCGGGCCCGGGTTTGGGTTTAAATAAAAAATAATGATAATAATATTAAAAAAATCAGTAATAAATAAATAAATAAATAATTAAATAAATAGTTTTAGGTGTTTAAAAATAGGTCCGGGGCCCGATAAATTCCAGAAAAATTGCCCTAAGTCCACTTTTTCATTTTACACCCAAAAATATTATTTTCATAATATTTTAATACTGTTTAATATCTATTAAAAATCATTTAATATTTAAAACCCTGATTTTAATTACAGAAAAATCCCAGAAAATTCCAGAAAATTGAGAAAAATCCAAATTTTAAAATTTTAAAAAATCAGGGGGTTTACATGTATATACTATTATGATATATTTACTAAATATATATATATATATATATATATATATATATATATATATATATATATATATATATATATATATATATATATATATATATATATCTATTATCTTATACATATATATTTATATATGTAAATATGTATATATGTATATGTATATTTATATATACTATATAATATTATGTAATAATTACTAATATATATGTATTTAATTCTGTTTTATTTATATATATATGTAATATATAAATATATGTATACATATATTTATATGATATGTATATTTATATATAACATGTTATATATAATTACTATGTATACTATGTATTTTTATTTCATTTATTTTTCTGCACTTATTATATATGTATATATATATATATATATATATATATATATATATATATATATATATATATATATATATATATATACTATCTATATGTAATATATTATATTCAGCTAGATAATACAGCTTATACATATATATATATTTTTAATTCTTGCAATGTCATTTCAATTTATTACATAATATTATATATTATTATGCTGGATATTACAGCCTATATATATTATGTACATTTATAATTCTTGCACTGTCTTCAATTTATTATATATATGTATATATATATATATATATATATATATATATATATATATATATATATATATATATATATATATATATATATATATATATATATATATATTATCTATATTATGTACTATATAAGATATATTTACATTCCTGCACAGTCAATTCATTTTTATTTATTTATAATATATATCAGAGGATATACCCTGATTATTATATTATATATAGAGCAGTGGATATACCCTGCTACTATTATAATTAATATATATACATACCTGCATTTTTTCTGTTCTTCATATGCTATATATACTGCTATATATATTATATCTATATATATACATACTATATATATATCTATATTATATATGTATATATAAGTATATATATATGCTTTATATTACAACCATGATATTTACGAACCCTGTCTGTTTTAACAGAAACCAACTTCAGCACAGCTAGTGACCCCCTGTCACAAGCACCTCCAAACCTGAGATCAGGTTATCAACACTATCAGGGAGTAGGCAAGTATACCTTGCCAAGTTAATATTTAAATTCAATTATTGATATCTGCTTTATTCCTGAATTTCATATACCATGATTACCTGAGACTGCCTTGGGTACAGTCAGCTGATATGATTGACAATTAACATAATATTACAGACTCACCAACAACTGTGAGAGTATTCTAATATTCTCCTAGACCCTATCACGGGAATACGCAACATGGTTGCAATGCATATTGGGATGCGAGATGCATATTTGATTAGCTACCAGTACGTGTGACCCGCATCACGGATTAGAATAATTCAGGAAAATTATGACTTGACATTTAGTTTCATTGGGTGGGAAAGATAACTAGTAGACGTATGGGACACCCCCTCCATAAATGTTTTATACCTTCATACCAGTGATGGTCGATTGCAGAGTGCCCTTGAGTCAGGGGGCATACGACACATATACTAGCCAGTCACCACGATTGGTGAATTACGTCAGCGTATGTCTAACCTACATATTACCATGCGTACTACAAGGTCTTTACTTGTATTTCACTTAGAATGGTTAATACCCTGTATTTATTTTCTTTATTCAGTATTTACATGCATGGCATATCATTTTCTGTATCTTGTTATGTCCCACTGAGGACCTGGTTCCCTGCCAGATCTAGACGAGGCTTTCTACCCCACTGTGTACAGCCCTGATCAGGAGGCCAGATGTGCTACCGAGGAGGAGCTCGAGGAGACACCCTCAGAGTATGCTTGACCCTAGAGGCCTGCCACCTGGAGATGGAGATGTTTTTCTCAGATAGACGCTGCTTAGTCTATCTGATTTTTCTGCGCTATTATCAGTTTTTGTAGTAGGCTTATATTCTCACCAGTTGTGTACTGTATCAGACTCAGTTATATATATGTTCAGCACTTGCTTTTCTGATATTTTGTTGTGGATGAGATAGATTTGACTGTGTTTTACATGTAGTATTTTAGGACAGCGTAGCAAGTTCCTTTGGGTCCATTCAAAATGGATTAATCCCTTAGTGACGTGTCAGCTGGCCAGTGACACGTGGCCTAGTTCCTGACATTTTGGGACTGGGGCGTGACAATAATTATTCTACTTAGTCTAATAATAATTAGCTGTAATTAATTATCTAAATTTGTTCCTTATCATAATTGCAGCCATTAATTAATTATCTAAATTTAGTCCATATCTAAATTTGGTCCCTATCTTAATTACAACCAACAAGCCATTAATTACATTATCTAAGAATAATAAGACCGACATCTGACACGATATGAACTGTTATTATGGATGCCTAAATCCTAACCATATTGACCAAAATGAAGCAACATAGGGTATTGAAGAGGATAGTAATATCCTGGTGTATCTGGAATTCTATGAAGTTATCATGAACGAGTCTGAACAATTATCTCTCTCTGATGCAATCCTTGCAGATCATCTCCATCGACAATAATTGCAGCAACTTGTGAAGCAGTTGGCAAGTTAGGAATACGACGATCGATAGACAACTCATTTACGATAAGTTTACACTTTTGTACATCCTCGCGACTGCCAAGTTGTCAAAAATATTGAACAAAGGGATTATGTAAATCCAAAATCTCTTTCAACTTTAGAATTATTCCTCGGTTCAAAGCATTATTTTCAGCATAATCAATTTATTTGTCAGTGTCATATATGTACGTTTGCAAATATCTTGGATTTCGTCCATTAATTGGTAAGATACTACCAATTCTATGATATATATAGACCTTTGCGCACGATATAAAAATATCATATTTCTACCGCTAGCAAGATTCTCATCAATATTGACACTCATTGATGTAAATGAAAATGAGTGATTGTAAGAACGAATGTTTTGCCTAAAATGTTTTCTCTCTTCACCTTGATCAGAGAATAGTTCAACCAAGTCCTCCGGTGCTACAGTTCTTGGCAAAAAAATAATATTTTTCTTTAGAGCAACAAACCTCAAAACTCTCATGAATGAATATTTTTGTCCCGCAGTATGGACAAATAACATGATCTGTCAATATGCAAGGTTGAAAATCTTGGATCTGAATAAAAATCTTTTGCACATTTGTAAACTCCACGCCCTCTAGTCAACTGCCTTCTTGTGGCAAACTATCTTGTACTTGGAAATTCAGTTTCTAATACACCATCTGTGATTAAAACCTCATTAAAAAATTTATATTTGATCAAATAAGATACATCTGTAAATGTATGGGTCCAATGAAAGTCTTAAAACTAGTATAAGGTGAGCTACTTAGACTTGTACATATAAAACTTGTGATGAATGGCCCAATGTGCTAAGGTTTAAATGTGTAGAGTTCTGATAACGGTAAGATTGGTGGAAGATACTTGACAATAGTAATAGATAAGTCAGACAGATTGTTGAATATGTTTTGAATGAAGGTGAAAAACAATTGGATTTCTACAGAAATGTTAAAATAGTTCCAAGTACACAGGTTGTCACAAATTGCTAAAATTCGGGTCTTAGTAACTAATATTCTGGTCATTTAATGATAGTGAGAGAAAAAATGTATGGTTCAAATCAAACGCACAAACTGGACAAAATCTGACGCATACAATAATCGATAAAATAAACCAGTGCAACACACTTGCTATTATATATTACTCAAATAGAGAATACCAGGGAACAATAGAGAATATAATATCTAACAATAGAGCAATTTATGCTACTTGGTAAGTAACATTTTGGTTCACAATGCTCATCCTTTTTGGGTTAACATTCATAAAAAGGTCATACTAATATTTTTTATTGTAAAATTGAATTATTGCTTTTAGTTTCAACAAAATTAAATCACTAAGTTTGTTAGTATAGTTTACTTTAACTATAAAAATATCAAAATTACTCTACTAGGACAAATTTTTTGTTTGTTTTAGTTTAGTTTGACTATCAAAATAACTCTTTTAGGATTTTTATTTTATTTTATTTTAGCATTATTTTACCGAATGAAGTTTGAATTACAATCAAGACAGTCGACCAATTTAAGTCATTTTTAATTTGAGAGAGTTAAGCTCAGTTATAAATTTCTACATTGAGTTATACAATGAGTTAGTTACCAAATTAAAATTGAGTTTGTGCTAGTGTAATTATAAAATAATTATACCAAGTAACAACAATGCATTTTGGTCATAAAAAAATATCAAAATTACTCTTCTAGGATAAAAAAAAAATGACTTAAAATTGATTTTTAATTTGAAGAGAGTAACTAACTTAAAATTGATGTAATTAAAAATCGGTTACTCACTTTAAAATAACTAACTTAAAATTGGTTACCGACTTAAAATTGATTGAAAATTGATTTTGTATACTTTTTTAAGTCAGTTTAAGTCTCTTTTTTTTTTTAATTCTTAGTTTTGTCGTTTCAGTTTAAGACGTTCTTTGTTTTTTTGTCGTTTTAGTTTTTTATAAAATTTGCTACATCTTAGTTTTTTTTAAGCTCGGTGACTTAAAATTGATTTAAATTTTAAAATTGACTTAAATTTTAAGTCAGTTTTTTTTAATATAAAAATTGATATAAAATTGATTTTTAATTACACCAAGTAACTAACTAGGTGACAAAACTATAAAAAATCGGTAACCGACTTAAAATTGATTTGTTTCTAAAAAAAAAATTTAATTGATTTTAAATTTGAGAGAGTTAAGCTCAGTTATACATTGAGTTAGTTACCGTCTTAAAAATGAGTTTATGCTAAGAAAAAATTAAAATAATTACACCAAGTAACAAAAATGCATTTTGGACATAAAGATTAGTTATTATTATGTCCAGAATTAATAACTGAATTTAATTTTGCCATTAAAAATTAAGACTTAATTTGATACTCAGTGCTAACTCGGTTGATTCCGTGATTACTCGGTGACAAAACTATAAAAAAATCCCAAACTTATGAATGTAAACAAAACTGTAACCTTGGTTTAGAATCATTGTCACACAAAGGCCTCATCCTTGACTCCCCATCATTGCCTAAATATGATTCTTTCACTGTTTGAATACACTACAGCTGTGGTTTAAATACAATCCATATATTGGTGTAATATACATAAGAGTCCTTTTATGGACTATTACATATATGATATACATTATTCTCACCCATATTACTCGAAAAAATAACACTGCCGACCATGACATCCCACCATATGAAAAAAAAATAATAACTACGGCTGTTGGTTGAGTGTCACCCATTTAATTGTTTGACCATCTTAGAGTGTATTGTAACTGTGTGTTAAAACTTTGCTATTTTACATGGATGCATTTGCATGTTTCAGAACTATTTCGAATCAATAGTTCCATGAAGACTATTTGAACCAATATCAATGACATGAAAATATTTTTTATTTACATGGATGTATTTGTATTTTTAAAATGGTAAAAAGTGACATTGAACTCAACTGGCTCTTGTGGTCAGTGAGAAGAGGTATAACCAAAGGTGGAGTCAGGATTTTAGCTTACCCTGGCTGAACTTTATTAAAACGTCTTGGTTTTTTTTTTAACAAATGAATGTCATATATCATCATGTCCATACCTCATATTGTTCATACCATATTGTGTTTGACCAATGTAGAACCGTGTCCAATATACTAAAAAAATAAAAACCTGACAAAAATTTATATTCCTATTCACTCTGGTTCATTGTAAGTTCTTCTATTACTACTTTCCGCTCACTATAAAATATCTATCCAACCCTCTGCTCCTACAAAACAACATAAAGTGAATGAACCTGATCATATTAATACTTATTGGTAGGATTGTAGTGATGCTAATGTTAATCCATCTAGCTCGGTTTTAAAATTCCGACATGCAACATTTATCATTCTGGAACGAAAATGTTCCTCGATTCGGAACAAAATTCACAGAACCCAATCACTAGCGATTGAGCAAATTATTATAAATCTGATTTGATCAATGAATCATTCTTAGTCAACATTTGTTTAACAGAGGAAATAAGGAGAAGCCATCAACTTCTTCGGCACACAAAGGTTTGTAAAAAAAAAAATTCCTTTAAGAAGACATAGCATGAAGCATAGCTTAAAAAAGGATTATGAAGCAAGCATTTCATCAAACAGATGGTGGAAAGAGAAAAAAAACTACCAACCTCTGATTTCTTCTTCTCGGACGATAACAGATTTAGCACGTATTGTCTCAACCTCCTGCTATCGTTTTCGCGAGGGCATCCCTTGCCCCCTCGACTCTCAGCGACACCATCTCGGGAGCTTCGTCTTGTGCAGGGAGAGGAGGAGGCTGCAGAGAGGAGGAGAGGGAGTGGATGACTCGGGAGGTATGCTGATGTTGGAGAACAGTTTCATCTTCGGCCTCGTCATTAATGGAGGCTCTTTCGAGCTCTCTTTCTGTCACGACCCGATCCCAATAATCTGGGTCCAGTCGGATCATGCCCAGCCTGCACCGTTGTGAGACGGCGGCAGTAAGCTGTATCAATCCGTAGTAACACCCAGACATCCAGAATACATGAAGGAAATTCAATTTTTTTTTTATTGCCAAGTCTGAGAGAGAAATTCATTTACAAGCAAGGATTAAACAAAACATGGTCCAGGGTTATTACTTCAACCCTGATTATTACAATTTAAAAAATAAAAGGGAAGCAACTAAACATCGGCTTCCTGGCTAGGTTCAGCTAGGGCTTCAGAACTCTGGTCCGGACCATAAAAGGTATCATACTCATCATCGTCACCGCAATCACCTAAAATTGTTAATCTCCAGTCAGGAGGGAGCAAGAACATATATCCAATTCCAGTATCTTAACGATAATTAAAATGATGCAATGAAATAGTTTTGAACAGTATTTATATTTTTTGTATGCAACAAATATGAAACAAGAACAGTAAATGTCGATGAAACAATGATGACAAACTACAATCACTAAAGGTGTTTTGAGAAAAGTAGCGTCCCGTGGCCGGTCTGGGTTGGAGGCAATCTGTGTTCGCGTGAACACGGTGCGGCGTCAGTCCAGTGAGGTTGGACTTCAGCTATCCACAATGAGGCAATAAGGGGGCTTTGACCACGGGTGCTAACTTTCACTCCCCAGTTCCCAAGGCAATAGTCAATGAGTCAATGAGTCAATCAATCAATCAATCAGTCAATCAGTCGGTTCCGTGAAATCAAGTGTCGTCTCAATATTTCTATATGACATGCAACATATTTAATTACAACTAAAATACCAGTTTTGAAGTATATGAAACTTGCCTGGAGTTGGTTGGTGACGCGGGTGAGATGTCGCGACGGTCTCAACCTTAGTTACAGGGACCTACAATTATTAATAATCTGATTTTAGAATAAAACAAAGGGTTTTAATCTGACTTGATTAGTCAACTAAGTTAATGATTTGAATCCAACGATCGATTAAAATAAAAATAATGATTTGTATTAGTGATTTAGTAAAACAAAACCCTTTTTAATAATAATAAACTTTATTTATTTTTATCGTAGAAAAATATTTTATGGTAAAAAGTCGTTTTGTTTCTGATAGGATAATAGGAAAGAACGATTTTAATAAAAACAATATCATTTGTTCTTAGCAATTAATTTATAAGAGAAATAATATTTTGGAAAACATATTATATTTTGAATACCGAAAATCATTTCAGAATTATATATTAAATAATTACTAATTAGTATTTAAATACTAAAAATCATTTCGGAAATTATCATTTAAATAATTACTAATTAGTATTTAAATACTAAAAGTTATTTCAGAAATTATCTATTAAATACTTACTAATTAGTATTTAATTACAAAATCATTTCAGAAATTATCTATTAAATACTTACTAATTTACGTAATATTTAATAAGGTTTTTATTTTATTATAAATACTAATATACGTATTTACAGATCGTTGTATTAAATCGCTAATTAGTTAACAGACTAAAACTAACAATTTATTAATCTATTTAATTTACCATAATCTATCAATTTCTAGGCTATCCCGGGATTGACAGAGCTTTATTCTGTCAGTCCCGGTCGGACAGGGTAGCGGTTTTGGAAGGGACATTGCGCTCTGAAAGGGGCACCTACCGGGGAGCTGATGGAGGAGCACCGAGGGGAGGCCTCGGACTCGGGATCGGGGTATTTCGAGTCCGACACGCGGTTCTGCGTCCGTACCGTGTCCGACACGACGCTGATACCGTGTCCACTGCACCGTAAAGGGGGCTAGGGTTAGGTCTGGGAGCTGCTGCGGCCGGCCGGAGGCTGAGGCGGCGCTGGCTGCCCGGGGACGGCGGCACGGCGGCGGAGGGAGGTCGGGATCGACGTCGCCGGTGCTCGGGATGCGGGCGGCGCCGGCAGCGGGCCGTTGGAAGTGGCTCGGGCAGCGGGTCTGAGAGGAGAAGGAGGGAGGAAGAGGGACTGGAAGAGGAGCGGCTCTCGACGGTGGGCGGCGCTGGCCTGCGGAGGGCGGCGGGTCAGGGAGTCGTCGGAGGTCGGCCTCGCCGGAGCTAGGGCACGGGGTGGAGTTAGGGGAACGAGGCGGAGGTGAACGAGAGGGGGGGTTCTTAAAGGGCGCTGCGAAGGGAGCTCGGCCGGGCGTCGTGGCGGATGATCCGGAGAAGAGGGGCGACGTGGGGAGCGGTCGTGGCGGCGGGATCTCCGGCGCCGGCGTAAAAATCGGGGGAGAAGACGAACGGGGAACAGGGGGATGCGGGTCCGGGTTCCGGGTCGGGCGTGGATCCGGTCAGGCCGACCCGCCCGACCCGCTATGGCACTGGCCGGGCTGGGCTGGAAATACCCAATGGGCTCGGCCCACTGGGCCGGGCCGGGCCCAAAAGCCTATAATAATAATAAAACAATAATAATAATAATAATATAAATATAATAACAGAATAAATTAATTAATTGTAAAAAATAGTTTTTAGGCTTTTAAAAATAGGTCTGAGGCCCAATAAAATCCCAGAAAATTACCCCAAGTCCAGTTTTCTATTTTATACCCAAAAATGTTATTTTCATGATATTTTAATATTATTTATTGCCAACTAAAAATCATTTATTAATTAAAAGCCGTGATTTTAATTTCAGAAAATTGCCGAAAATTCCAGAAAATTGGGAAAAATCCCAGATTTAATAATTAGGAAAAAATCAGGGGTTTACAACCTACCCAACTTATAGAAATTTCGTCCTCGAAATTTACTACAATTGAAGGGAGAAACAAGGGTAAACATGCCTTAAAACAGATGAGGGTACTTCTGCTTCATCTCAGCCTCTCGTTCCCAGGTGGATTCGCCTGGGGAGTGGTGGAGCCACTGAACCTTGACCAGTGGAATCACGGTATTCCGCAACTGCTTTTCCATACGGTCTATGATCCTCACTGGCTGCTCAGGTACTGTAAGACTTGGCCCAATCTCCAACTCTGAATGATCCAGGATGTGGCTCGGGTCCGGAATGTAACGCCTCAGCTGCGATACATGGAAAACGTTGTGCACGCCTTCAAGATTAGGTGGTAACGCCACTCGGTATGCCACCTCTCCAACTCTGCTCAATATCTCGAATGGGCCGATATACCTGGGACTCAGTTTTCCAGCTCTGCCAAAACGGATAGTTCCTCTGGTGGGGGAGATCTTGACGAAGACACTATCACCTGCTTCGAACTCCACAAGTCGGCGACGGCTGTCCGCCCAATGTTTCTGACGATCTTGAGCCACCCTAAGTCTGTCTCTGATCACCTTGACTTTTTCAGCCGCATCTGTAATCATCTCAGGTCCCAGCATGACTCGTTCTCCTACGTCGTCCCAAGCCAAGGGAGTGCGGCAACGACGTCCATACAGAGCCTCAAAAGGAGTCATGCCGATGCTGGCCTGGTAGCTGTTGTTGTAAGCAAACTCTACCAAGTGTAGGTGGTCCTCCCATGATCCTCCAAAATCCAGGACGCAAGATCTCAGCATATCCTCTAACGTCTGGATGGTTCTCTCTGACTGTCCGTCGGTCTGTGGGTGATACGCAGTGCTGAACTTCAGTTGGGTCCCCAGACTCTCTTGCAAGCTCTTCCAGAAGTGAGAAGTAAAGCGGCTGTCTCGGTCTGATACAATGCTCACAGGAACTCCATGTATCCGGACGATTTGCCTCATGTATAGGGCAGCTAACTTCTCGGTGGATAAACCAACCTTGAAGGGAATGAAGTGGGCAGACTTAGTCAATCTGTCTACGATCACCCAAATAGCGTCCTTCCCTCCTTGGGATCGAGGCAATCCTGACACAAAATCCATAGTGATGTGCTCCCATTTCCATTCTGGAATGGGCAGCGGCTGAAGAAGTCCTGCTGGTCTTTGTCTATCTGCTTTCACCTGCTGGCAGATCAAGCATCTGCCAACGAATTTTGAGACATCCTTCTTCATTCCATACCACCATACGTGCTCCCGTATATCTCGGTACATCTTATTTGCTCCAGGGTGGATGGAATACTGTGAGCGATGCGCTTCCTGCATCAGCTGTTCCCTCAATTCACCAGCAGGTACACAAAGTCTGGTGCCATTCCTCAGTGTTCCGTCGTCTGAAATAGAGAATCCCTCCAGTGTGCCAGCTAACACTTGGTCCCTGAGCTTGCACAACGCTCCGTCCTCGAATTGAGTCGCCTTGATTTTGTCTATCAAGCTAGACTGCACTTGCAAATGCATCATGGGGAAGTCAACGCCGGGTACTATTGCTTCCCGTCCAAGCTTCTTCATTTCCTCTGCAGGCAATACGAGTTCTAAACCCAGCTTCTCCATGTCCTCCAGTAGGTACCGATCGGTTGTCAAGAACATCGCCATCGGATATCGACTAAGTGCGTCGGCGACCACATTAGCCTTTCCGGGATGGTACTGTAGGCTGATATCAAAGTCCTTCATGAGCTCCAACCATCTTCTCTGACGCATGTTGAGCTCCTTCTGTGTAAAGACATACTTGAGACTTTTGTGGTCCGTGTATATCTCTACTCTTTCGCCGTACAGGTAGTGCTTCCACAGCTTCAAGGCGAAGATGACTGCTGCTAGCTCCAGGTCATGCGTCGGGTAGTTCTTCTCATGAGTCCGTAATTGCCGGGAAGCATAAGCAATTACCTTTCCATGTTGCTGGAGCACACATCCTAATCCTTTGCCGGACGCGTCGCTATAAATTGAGAATCCTCCTGATCCTGAGGGTAGCGACAAAATTGGTGCTGTTGTTAGCCTTCTCTTCAGCTCTTCAAATGACGCCTGGCACGCTTCGGTCCAGACGAACTCTTCATTCTTCCTGGTTAGCTTGGTCATGGGCTCAGCAATCTTTGCAAAGTCCTTCACGAATTTTCTGTAATATCCAGCTAAGCCCAAGAAGCTTCTGACCTCTGCAACTGACCTGGGAGTATTCCATGTTTCCACGGCAGCTATCTTCTTGGGGTCCACTGATATGCCTTCTCCTGTGACAACGTGGCCGAGAAAGTCCACCTTGTCTAAGAAGAATTCACATTTGGACAATTTTCCATATAGCTTCTCCTTTCTGAGGGTTTCCAAAACTATCCTCAAATGCTGCTCGTGTTCTTCCTTGGTCTTCGAATAGATCAGAATGTCGTCAATGAAGACAACGACAAACTGGTCCAAGTATTTGTGGAAGACCTTGTTCATGAGGTTCATGAACACTGCTGGGGCATTGGTAAGACCAAAGGGCATGACCAAGAATTCAAATTGTCCATACTTGGTGTTGAATGCCGTCTTTGGAATGTCTTCCTTCCTCACCTTGATTTGATGGTAACCCGATCTGAGGTCTATCTTCGAGAAAACCTTAGCTCCACTCAGCTGGTCGAAGAGATCGTCGATCCGGGGCAGCGGGTACTTGTTCTTGATAGTGATGTTGTTCAATGCCCGGTAGTCTATGCACATTCTAACTGTCCCATCCTTCTTGGGTACAAACAAGACTGGTGCACCCCAGGGTGAGGCACCGGTCCTGATGAATCCTTGCGCCTGAAGCTCGTCAATTTGGTCTTTCATCTCCTTGGACTCCTTGGGATTCACTCGGTAGCAGCGTTGGGAGATTGGTGCTGCGCCAGGTATAAGATCGATCGAGAATTCCACATCTCGATCAGGGGGTAGCCCTGGAAGATTGTCTGGGAAGACGTCTATAAACTCCGCTATGAGAGGATGAGGGGGTCCGGTTTCTTCAGTGATGGATGTGTAGGACACACATTCCACGCCTTCAGGTGCTCGAATCACTTTGAGTTTAGGTCCTCCAGGTGGATCTAGAGTTACGCAGCCTTCTCGACAGTCTATCAGAGCATGATGTTGACTAAGCCAATCCATGTCCAAGACTACGTCATAGTTTGGCAGAGGCATTATTAGGAACTGAGTCTGAAACTCATGTCCTGAGATAGTGACTGGGCAGCTACAAGTCTCACTAATGGGTATTGGTCCTCCACCAGTCATAACTCTACAGATTATCTTACTTAAGCCAGTAGCTAAATGGTGTGCAGAAATGAAGTTTGCAGATATAAAACTGTGTGATGCTCCAGAATCAAATAATGCTAAGGCAGGGTGCGAATGAAGTAGAATGGAACCTGCGATGACATCTCCTTCCGCCTCGGGTTCAGCTTCTGGCTCTTCCACAGTCAAGGCAAAAGCTTGCCCGGCTCTGTGCTGGTTGTAGCGCTGCTGCTGGGTAGGCAGTGGACCTCTCTGCTGTCCAGCTCCAGTTTTGTTGTATGCTGTGGGGCAGTCCTTCACTTGATGGGTGGCCGATCCACAAGCAAGGCAGTGTCCCAATTTCTTCCTGCAGATCTCTGCGGTATGACCTGGCCTTTTGCAGTAGACGCAGTTGACCGTCTTTGGTTGGTTGTACTGATGCGCTTTGTTGACCGCTGCTGGCTGTTGTTGCTGGGACTGCTGGGGATAGGAGGGCCTATTGTTGTTGTTGCTGTGTCTCTTGTTGTTGCCCTGATAGCTGTTGCTTGACCCTGGATGCTCCCTCTTGGGTCGAGCAGGTGCACTGGCCTCTACATCTTGGGCCACCTTCAACATCTTGTCATAAGTCTTCGCACCGTTAGCAGCTACTAAGGTGCAGATCTCTTCACGTAGTCCGTGCCGGAACTTCTTAGCACGTTCTACAGGGTTGTCTACCAGGTGGCTTGCAAACCTGCCAAGCCTGTTGAACTCAGACGCATATTCTTCAATTGTGCGGTCTCCTTGCTTCAGGTCTTGAAACTGCCTTCCCATAGCTTCGAGGGCAGCCTCTGGAAAGAACTTCCGCTTGAACTGCTTCTTGAATAGCCGCCAGGAAATCCCTCCAGCTTGAAATCTTGGCTCGTTGCGGTACCAAATGTTGGCCAAGTCTCTCAGCTGGAGTGCTACGGCCTCAACCATGAGGTCGTCTGGGAGTCGAGCGACGCTGAGGAGTCGCTCCATATCATCTAGCCACTCGTCCGCGTAGATGATACCTTCGGTCCCCTTGAAGGGACGCGGGTCCAACTTCTTAAAGTTTTCTACAGTTCCAACTTTTACCTGGATAACAGGTTTGTGGTTAGACTAGAAATTCATTAATGGAATCCAAGCTTTTAAATCCTTAATTACCTTGGCAGGCTCCTGTTCTGACCGGGATGTTCCTAGCGCTGCCATGGCTACATTATGGGCGTTCTCCATGCCCTCTCTCATAATCGCGGTCTGCTCGCGATTTGCTTCAGCTTGGGCCCTCTGGGCTTCAAGAACTCCTCGTAGCAGGCCTACGAGTTCAGCGGGGTCCACTGGCACAGGTGGTGCAACAGGAGGAGTCACATCGGCTGGAATCGATGTGGTCCTGGGAGGAATGGGTGGAGCTGCATGCACTACTGAAGTGTAGGCAGCGCGGGGAGCTCTTGCAGCATGGGGGCGATCTGTGAGCTGCAAAGGAGAGGGGTCGGACTGAGCTTGATTTGGGGTGTGCTCAGAAGACGAAGCCTCTTCTTCGGCTGGGCCGGAACGGGTTGTCTTCCCTCGTGCCATCTTCTGGAAGGTTTAGGAAGCAAGCATAAGCAAGGTAACCTATGTTCTATAAGCAAGCAAAAATAATTGTACATATGTATAGATAGAAGAATTTTGGTCCTATGATGTGACAGGTAGAAATTTTTCTCAAGAATTCTAAGTGTTCTAATTGTTTCTAGAGTCTGTTTTCCTAAAGTCATACTAAACCTAAAGTCAAAGGCAAGTCGGTTTGTTTGGCTAGCCTAAGTTGACTAGACCAAAGGTTGTAAACTGGACCTGCATGGGCCACCACTGAAAACATGTCACGACCCGATCCCAATAATCTGGGTCCAGTCGGATCATGCCCAGCCTGCACCGTTGTGAGACGGCGGCAGTAAGCTGTATCAATCCGTAGTAACACCCAGACATCCAGAATACATGAAGGAAATTCAATTTTTTTTTTATTGCCAAGTCTGAGAGAGAAATTCATTTACAAGCAAGGATTAAACAAAACATGGTCCAGGGTTATTACTTCAACCCTGATTATTACAATTTAAAAAATAAAAGGGAAGCAACTAAACATCGGCTTCCTGGCTAGGTTCAGCTAGGGCTTCAGAACTCTGGTCCGGACCATAAAAGGTATCATACTCATCATCGTCACCGCAATCACCTAAAATTGTTAATCTCCAGTCAGGAGGGAGCAAGAACATATATCCAATTCCAGTATCTTAACGATAATTAAAATGATGCAATGAAATAGTTTTGAACAGTATTTATATTTTTTGTATGCAACAAATATGAAACAAGAACAGTAAATGTCGATGAAACAATGATGACAAACTACAATCACTAAAGGTGTTTTGAGAAAAGTAGCGTCCCGTGGCCGGTCTGGGTTGGAGGCAATCTGTGTTCGCGTGAACACGGTGCGGCGTCAGTCCAGTGAGGTTGGACTTCAGCTATCCACAATGAGGCAATAAGGGGGCTTTGACCACGGGTGCTAACTTTCACTCCCCAGTTCCCAAGGCAATAGTCAATGAGTCAATGAGTCAATCAATCAATCAATCAGTCAATCAGTCGGTTCCGTGAAATCAAGTGTCGTCTCAATATTTCTATATGACATGCAACATATTTAATTACAACTAAAATACCAGTTTTGAAGTATATGAAACTTGCCTGGAGTTGGTTGGTGACGCGGGTGAGATGTCGCGACGGTCTCAACCTTAGTTACAGGGACCTACAATTATTAATAATCTGATTTTAGAATAAAACAAAGGGTTTTAATCTGACTTGATTAGTCAACTAAGTTAATGATTTGAATCCAACGATCGATTAAAATAAAAATAATGATTTGTATTAGTGATTTAGTAAAACAAAACCCTTTTTAATAATAATAAACTTTATTTATTTTTATCGTAGAAAAATATTTTATGGTAAAAAGTCGTTTTGTTTCTGATAGGATAATAGGAAAGAACGATTTTAATAAAAACAATATCATTTGTTCTTAGCAATTAATTTATAAGAGAAATAATATTTTGGAAAACATATTATATTTTGAATACCGAAAATCATTTCAGAATTATATATTAAATAATTACTAATTAGTATTTAAATACTAAAAATCATTTCGGAAATTATCATTTAAATAATTACTAATTAGTATTTAAATACTAAAAGTTATTTCAGAAATTATCTATTAAATACTTACTAATTAGTATTTAATTACAAAATCATTTCAGAAATTATCTATTAAATACTTACTAATTTACGTAATATTTAATAAGGTTTTTATTTTATTATAAATACTAATATACGTATTTACAGATCGTTGTATTAAATCGCTAATTAGTTAACAGACTAAAACTAACAATTTATTAATCTATTTAATTTACCATAATCTATCAATTTCTAGGCTATCCCGGGATTGACAGAGCTTTATTCTGTCAGTCCCGGTCGGACAGGGTAGCGGTTTTGGAAGGGACATTGCGCTCTGAAAGGGGCACCTACCGGGGAGCTGATGGAGGAGCACCGAGGGGAGGCCTCGGACTCGGGATCGGGGTATTTCGAGTCCGACACGCGGTTCTGCGTCCGTACCGTGTCCGACACGACGCTGATACCGTGTCCACTGCACCGTAAAGGGGGCTAGGGTTAGGTCTGGGAGCTGCTGCGGCCGGCCGGAGGCTGAGGCGGCGCTGGCTGCCCGGGGACGGCGGCACGGCGGCGGAGGGAGGTCGGGATCGACGTCGCCGGTGCTCGGGATGCGGGCGGCGCCGGCAGCGGGCCGTTGGAAGTGGCTCGGGCAGCGGGTCTGAGAGGAGAAGGAGGGAGGAAGAGGGACTGGAAGAGGAGCGGCTCTCGACGGTGGGCGGCGCTGGCCTGCGGAGGGCGGCGGGTCAGGGAGTCGTCGGAGGTCGGCCTCGCCGGAGCTAGGGCACGGGGTGGAGTTAGGGGAACGAGGCGGAGGTGAACGAGAGGGGGGGTTCTTAAAGGGCGCTGCGAAGGGAGCTCGGCCGGGCGTCGTGGCGGATGATCCGGAGAAGAGGGGCGACGTGGGGAGCGGTCGTGGCGGCGGGATCTCCGGCGCCGGCGTAAAAATCGGGGGAGAAGACGAACGGGGAACAGGGGGATGCGGGTCCGGGTTCCGGGTCGGGCGTGGATCCGGTCAGGCCGACCCGCCCGACCCGCTATGGCACTGGCCGGGCTGGGCTGGAAATACCCAATGGGCTCGGCCCACTGGGCCGGGCCGGGCCCAAAAGCCTATAATAATAATAAAACAATAATAATAATAATAATATAAATATAATAACAGAATAAATTAATTAATTGTAAAAAATAGTTTTTAGGCTTTTAAAAATAGGTCTGAGGCCCAATAAAATCCCAGAAAATTACCCCAAGTCCAGTTTTCTATTTTATACCCAAAAATGTTATTTTCATGATATTTTAATATTATTTATTGCCAACTAAAAATCATTTATTAATTAAAAGCCGTGATTTTAATTTCAGAAAATTGCCGAAAATTCCAGAAAATTGGGAAAAATCCCAGATTTAATAATTAGGAAAAAATCAGGGGTTTACACTTTCTTTATCTGGAAATAAAAATGGATCATTCCTCTAGAGACAGAGGAAATAGCAGTGGAGTAGTTCATTGGTAGGCTGTGAATTGTGATGGGAGAGGAAGCGGCGGGAAATCCCACCCCAAATTTCAAGCTTCGAGCAAATGAGGACCCTAAATTTCAAGTTTCGTACAAGTGGGGACTAGGCTGGTGGGCTGGGATCTTATAGGCTACATATATAGAAAAAAAAAACTTAGAAATTTGGGGTGGGCTGGAGCCTACCCCAGCCAACCAATACATCTGCACATGGGTATAATCTCTCTGGCTAGGTGGATGGTCTCAGAAACAAATCACGGAGGAGGTATGAGACAGTGGGCACAAATAACATACAAAACAACGTGTACAAAATTTCGTGAGTATCGTCGGACATATAAAAAAAAATTGATAAAAAGTGACAACGAAAAATGAGATTCTCTCGACTCTTGGCTCTTACACAAAAGAAACGTGGATACAACTGAAGCTCCATAAATGATGTACAAACAAAAATGATAGAGGAAGAAAAGCTGAACGGACATATGGCAATGGGAGATAAATTATTTTAGCAGAAGACGCATTGTTACTTTCTTGCATGAATGCATATGCTGAAAGCTATGAGTGATTACTTCACTCTCTACCAGCAACCACCAAGCACTCCATGTCCATCTCATGGCGTGTAGAGCTGCTTGTTGCAGTTGCTCCTCTCTTCTTTTTCCATTTATAATTTTTTTTGTTATACGAAAGAAAAGTTCTAACATGGATACACAGAAAATCTAACTAATAATGATGTATATATTACCTTCCGATGGTAGTCTTTCTCGAACCTGCTCTGGTAGCTGCGTAGAGACAATAACAAATCTTCGGAAAAAATTTACAACTCAGTTGTCTTTGTCACATTTTTTCTCCTTCCTTCCGTTATAACTCAGAAAACTGAGTTATAACTCTTAACTAAACGGGCCCTGAGGAACTGAGAAAAGATATACTTAATGAGATTTTATAGAAACAACACAATTGACTTGACGAGCAGAATATACCAAACAACAAAGTGTGTAACCCCCAAGGCCTCGATTGGTTTGAGGAAATGAAAGGAAATCAATTCCTTACTTCTTTTTTTTCCTTTGGAAAATTATAATTTTCGGTGTTTGGAAATGATAAAAAAATTTGTGAAGAAAAGTGAACACTTAAAGTAGGAAAGTGAATCCTTGTTAGAAGGAGTGAACCATTTTCTCCCCAATTTTTCTTTCCATTGGAATCACTTTTCTTTCCTCCTCAATTCCCTTGGCATCCAAATATAGGAAAATAATGACTTTTCTTTCGCGACCACATGATTCCACGAACTAAACGAGGCCTAACTATACTGAATAGATTTAGTTGGGATGATTTTCTAACTACCCCTCGATTTCATGACTAAAAATATATATAGTGCTTACGTTCTTAACTTAATGATTTTCGAGAGTCTTGTTGGGAACGCGGTGTGGCCCGAATCAGATTGGCCATAGACACGAACGCTGAAGCGATGTCAAACCAACTGAAGGTAACAAACCAACGTCTAACAAAAGCACAAAGATAGATCAAACATAGTATTTTCGGTGATGATGTCACCTTGGCAAATTTTAATCTATATAACTTACAACAAAATAGAATAAAAATGTTGAACCATTTGCTTCTAACTTTAACTCTCACCAAACTCAAGAAGAAAGAAAAAAGATACAATTGAAATCACTCATCCAACCCCGTAGTGACCTCCTTGAACGAAAAAATGACTACCCGAATAAATCTCATCTTCCAACTATCTCGAAATGGAGAGCTATAAAGATAAAATACGTATTTTCTCTTAGATTTTATGTGGACTTGCACCCTGATCTCCTGTATGAGTTTTTTATGTCAAATACCCTCAACACATAGAAAACTTAATTTAGGACATAAAAAAAAAATCCTAAAATAGCTCAGTACTAATCATGTTAGTCATAATTTGATCACACAAATATTGAATGTTGATTTGGGGAACCATACTTGTGTTATTCCTATTATTATTTTTCTGTTTCAGACTAGACACCAACATTACTATCCCTCCAGTCTGATGAGAGATGTTATCCTCGTGGCTCCTCAATTCGACTCCATGCATGTCGTCATGCGACAAAGTTTTTGCTCTCCCATGTCATTGATCTCCGATCCCCCGACCTACTGTGGATCTCTTTTTTTGTCTCTAACTCCTCGACCATCATGTCGACGCTAGCTACAATGTGTACCACCTCCTGTACAATTGAGATCTTGCCGACATCAATAACTCGGCCAAGATCGAAGATTTTGACGATCAATCTCACCATAATTCTTGGTCGTCTGTCTCCGACTTTCGTCTTCTATCGGAACGTTCTCCCGTTCCGTCGAGATTTGTCACCCTAGGCTGGCCCAACCAAGTGGACGGTGCGGTTCCCTCAAGATTTAAGCTCCTAAAACTGCCGAACTTCGTGTCCAACACTTAAGCTCCCCCGTACATATGCATCATCAAACAGAACATCATGCACTATGCAGTGGTTGATGACCTACAGCTCTCTCAGAACTATACAAATGAAGATGCACCCGCCTTGAATTGAGTTTGCTGCACATGTTAATCTATTATCTGCATTTGAATTGCTAAAATTAATGTCGCTCTATTAGACTTTAGCAAACCACCTGTCACAAAAATTGGATTCGTGGAACAACTCTTACTTAGAGACCCACCAGTTTCCATGGGACCGACATAATGAGTCTTGGAACAACTCCCCATCCTTGAGGTCCACACTGGCAAGATCCACAGAACTCCCCTGTACTCGCCTGTGACTTGAGTCTTCCCTTCCCATAAAAAACAAACAAAGCGGACTCCTACAACGATTCAATCTGCTTATGTCGGACCTTCTTGTTCAACAAACTATTTTTGCCTACCTCAATCGTGACAACTCCATTAGGCACGGAGTTGCTCACAAACACCACCAACGTCTTTCAGCTAGAGAACTCAAAAGCAACAGGCTTGAAGCTCATATTCAATCACAATTTTTATTGCAAACAGCTGATTGATGATAACCTGAACCTCATTCAGATGTTGTACCACCGAAGCGCCCTCCGTATTTTGAGTTGACGAGTTGGTGAATAAAAAATGCCTTATTGTCATCCGTCTTCCGTTCGTACAATGAATGCAGCTTCTCTCATAATACTTTTATGGAATACTCCATGGATATGTGATGCAATAATAATCGTTCAAATATTGGCGGATGAATCCAACGGCCTTCCGATCTAATCATTTTCAGTAATCAACATATTTATTTGATGACTTGGCGCTATCGCCTTCCAACGGACCATGTAAATCCTTGCACCAAAGTTGACCCTCCATCATTGATTTCCAAATCACTCAATTTTCTACTGTGAGGGTGAACATACGTGTGTTCATATGCTCCATAAACATGTTAAACTTTTTCTCTCAAGAACCTGGGAGTTCTGATATCAATTTTTAGGAAAGTGGTGTTACCCGAGCCGGAGTTGGCCACAGACACGGACTCGGAAGCGATGTCAACCCACCTAAGTTCTTTTCAATTCTTTCTCTTTTACTCCTTCTAGGTTCTATATTTTGTTCGGGTTGCAAACTAGATATTTGACCATGAGAGCTAGTGGACGGAGCAAGAGAAGAGTTGGAGGGAGAGGAAGAAATCTATCTTTGAAAGGATATATATTCTCAAAGTAAACCGCATCTCTTGCTTCTATAATAGTATTGTTAGAGATTTTATTTACTTCTGAGTGAGTAACAATAAATCTATTGGCATTGCTGTCTAGGGCATATCCTATGAATACAGCATCTACAGTCTTGGTCCAATCTTTCTCTTTTTAGGTTCAGGAATTCCTACTTTAGCCAGACATCTCCAAACTTTGAGATAATGGATCCTAGGAGCTCTACCTTTCCATAATGCATAGAGAGTCTTATCATTAGACTTACTAGGAATCCTTTTAAGGATGTAACAGGCAGATAATAATGCTTCTCCTCATAAATTATCGGGAGCACCTGTAAACCCCCAGATTTTTTAGGATTTTAAAAACAAATTTTCCTAATTTTTTCTAGAATTTTTAACTAATTAAAAATCAAGGTATTCTGGTTTTAAATAATTTTAAATAATTTTATTAAATATTAAAATAATATGAAAATAATATTTTTGGATGTAAAATAAAATATTAGACATAGGATAATTTTTCTGGAATTTATTGGACTACCGAACCATTTTTAAAGACCTAAAAACTAAGTTATTTATTAAATCAAAATAAATCAACCTGAACCAACCGGTTTATTGAACCAAACCAACCCAGACCGGCCTAAAATCCTGAACCGGGCCTAAACCCTAGCGGGTCGGGTCAGGTCTGAACCTAACCCGGAACCCGTTAACCTGAACCCGACCCATACCCTATCGAATCGGATCTGATCCGGATCCTAAACCCGAACCCGCTAAGACCCGTTAACCCGCAACTGTAGAAATCCCTAAACCGTTTCCCCCTGATTCCTCTCCGCCCGACGAAAACCGTCGCCGCCGCCCGTTCAATTCCTTACCGGCCGGCTCCTCCGCTCCCTGCGACTCTCCCCCTCCCGATCGTCCACCTCCCTCTTCCCCTTTATAAACCCCGACCTCCCCTTCGCTCCACCACCACCGTAAACCCGCAGCCGCCGCCATTCCCATCACCCTCCGACGACCCGACAACGCCGCCACTGGTCGCCACCTTCTCCCTCACCCTAGACACCGCGCCTCCCCGCTGAGCTCCCTGCCTTCACCTCGTCGCTCCCCGCTGCACCTGGACCAGCGCAGAGCAGCCGCTGCTTCTTCCCCGAGCCTCCGGCGACGATTCCTCCACCGGGCTCCGTCGCCTAAGACCCGTAGCAGCCCCGACCACCACCAGCGCCACCACGACAACTCTTAGTCAGCTACATCAGTCCTAGCAGCCGTGCCCTGGCCGCCGCCGCCGCCACCTCCAGTAAGCCGTTGTGCCGCATCGCACCACCTCGCAAGAACGCATTTTCAGTCTTCTTCAGAGCCCTGTTCAGGTGACTGTTTCTCTCTTCTCGCTGCCCCATTTTTTGTTCTGTCTGCTGTAACACGTAGATTGCATGACCCTCTCGATACCCGTATAATTTGTTCGGGGTATCGCATCCAGTGTCGGTCGCAAACTGCGATCCAAAATCAAAAAAATTATTACCATATTTTTCCCCGGAACTGGGTGCGCCTCGCTAAACGGGACGACTTGGTCGTGTGCGGACTTCACCAAAAGGTGTGCGCCGTTAATACGGACGTGTAGGATTTCACGGAAGTTGATTTGGATGTGCGTGCACACCGGAATCAACGCGTATCCGTCGACAACACCCCGTATCAGCCCTATTCTGGAACTCGTTGTAACTTTGTGTACGCACGTCGTATCGAAACAAAACTTACGCCATCGGACTCGTAGCAATACGCTGGTCCTGTGACCCAAGTTTGGTTCGATTCTGAGAACGTTGACAAAATCGCGTATCGTGGGCCCTATAGCTCCACTTGACGGGCGATTTTATGATCGGCTCATCTGAATCCAGTTCTGGATATTCCGTTGGGTTCATATCATTGATCTAGACTTGTAGGCACTAAGTTTGACGAATTTGGAGAACATTATCCCTGGCACATTTTTCGGTGCGAAGCGGGCCACATGTGGACCCCGCTTTGACCAAAAACTGTCACTTTTGTCCCTGTGTCCAAATTGGACTCAAGGACAGGCAATTTTAGCTATTTGATGTCTTCTGAATCTGATGGTAATATCTATTTTAGCAATCGGAGGAGTACCTGTAGATTTTGCTAATACCAGAGCAGCAGTTGGAGCCAGGATCACATGCAAGTGTACCTTGCCATACTTGCAGCATTTGTTTATACTATTCTCTTGATTTATTAATGTAATATCTCTGTTCAACCTAGGACCGTGAGATATTACTTAGCATCCGAATAATATTCGGGTGCCAACGCCGTACGCGGAGTTGTGTAACTTCACATAGAGATGGATATCGAGACCCTATACATTTTCGTGCTTGCCTTATCAAGTACGTCATACCACAGGACACCTGATACTATTCATGAGACAGAATCTTCCTGAGATATTCATGGTGATTCTGTATAGGCTACAGGTTTCATGACATATACTTTATTCATATGCTTAGCTATCTTTATGACTTACTGTATCAGTTAGAGGTCATGATCTTGCGTGTCATGGACATGAGACGTGTGATTACATTGGGTGGGGAGAGTATTACCATATCAAAGGCTGATTATATTATATATATATTATTATCTAGAGGTGTCTTAGACTCTGACACAGAGCTTTGACACATGTATTGGCCCTTCGAGAAAATGCTGCTATGGGTTTCCCCGACACAGAGCCTATAGTAGTCTCAGCCTGAGTATGATTAATGCTCTCATATTGCATATCACTTAGCTGGTTATATAGTTTACCCTATTGATTCATTTATTGCTACACTGCATTTATTTTGGCATAAGTTATTTTGTACCTTGTTATGTCCCCTGAGGACCTGGATCCGGATTATGTCCCCAGATATAGCAGAGGAGTTTTATCGAGAGGTATATGGAGCAAGAGCAGGAACATGAGCAGGAGCAGGCAGTGGAACTGAGCCGATCCCCGAGGATAAGGTGATCGTCAAGGATTTCTTCTGAGTATATGCTTATTCTATACTCAGTATTTGCTGTTGTTTACTCTTTATTCTTGTCTGTTGAACCATTGTATCAGACTTATCCTCGGATTGTTCCCCGAGATATATTTTATTGAGACTTGTTGTTAATTTTATATTTCTGATATTGTTTGTATTTATTTATGTATATGAGATTAGTACCATTGCCCATATTATTGTTTTATAGCTTAAGTACACCCTGATGGGTCCATTAAATTGGGTTCGCCCATCGGTGTGTGCTGCTGGCCATTGCCACGTGTCTAGTCCCTTGGTATTTTGGGACTGGGGCGTGACATAGTTTTTGTGGTAGCTCATGCAGGTCCACGACTAAATTGTTTGGTTTCAACTTAGGGACCGAGCAAGCCTGCACTAAAGATAGGATAAGTTATAGGATCTCATCCACTTGATTGAATCGTTCTTGATCCCTATATCGGATTCAAAATTTCTTGACTTGCATCCTGCATTGATTCCTCTGTGCGCCTCTTATAGTTTATTTTGATGCAGAGTAATGGATTCAGAAGCAAACGACGAAACTTTTGCAAGAACACCAATAGGTGCTGTAGCCACCTACGGAGAAGATGAAGTGACGCCATTGAGTGGAGATCCCTCCACTCACCGAAGCAGCCAAGCAAATCAGCATGCTTCTAGATTTTGGGGAGATGACATTCCACCTCCGCCACAGTTTACTCCACCAATGCCCGTATTCCCACAAGGGCAGGCTATGGACGGACATCAGATATTACAAATGATCTACGCAATGATGCAAGCTCAACAACAAATTCAATAAGAGGCTCAGCGTCATGAGGCAGAGAACTTGAGGACCAGCCTAGTAACCGCACTAGAGCAGGCAGATATACCAGCACGACGGCCAACGACGAGCTCTATCACCGATTTTCGCCATCTGAAGCCCAGCACCTTTTCAGGCAAGAAGGAGCCCACAGAAGTTCATGAGTGGATCACCAACACTCAACATCAATTAGAAGCAGCTGAGCTTCCAAGGGAACGTTGGATGACTGCCGTCAGAATGCAATTGACGGGTAATGCACATCACTGGTGGCTATCTGAGGAGACACGGCTCGGACCAGACCGAGTCACTTGGAAAGAGTTCTCTAGAATTTTCTAGGAGATGTACATTCCATCTATTGCTCGATCAGAACTTCGGGACAAGTTCAATCGCCTCACTCAAGACAATATGACAGTGGAAGAGTACAACACGGAGTTCATTCGACTAAGTCGCTTCGCCCCAACCCTGATCCCGACAAAAGAAGAGAAGGCTGAAAAGTTCTTCAATGGACTAAACTTTGAGCTACAGAGAATGATCGGATTCGTTGCACCTACTTCATATACGGACGTCCTTGATGCAGCTCGACGTATGGAGCGCGTCACCAGGAGAGAGTCCAGCCTTAAGCGGCCAATCGCATCAGCACTAGCCAGAGCACCACAAGAAGAAGCTGCAAAGAGACCTCATCTACACCAACAACAGAGAGCATCTACACCACTAGCACTAATCCTACCTTCTTGCCACTACTGTGACAAGGCAGGCCATCTTACCAAGGAATGCCGACGTAGATTGGGATTATATTTAGCTTGCGGATCCAGATAGCATTCAGTATGGGAATGCCCTGAGCGTCGAGAAGGAGCACCGATAGTAAACCAACAATCACGTATTATTATTTTTTTTCTTTCTCAGATTGGACCCAACAATCACGTCCTACTTCTCATATATGGAATTGTTATCACTTAATGAAGTTCATCAACATATCGCAATAAAAATAAAACCCTTAATCTAGTACGGACCATCTCACAATTGAATATGCATCTATCTGTACAATCATAATCTAGAATAAAAGCAAATTGATCCACCAGGAAAAATAATGTCTACATAATAGAAAAAATTCAATAATTGTGAGCATCTCCAATGATGCTATATATATTTTTAGTTAAATTTAGCTAAAAAGACTAGAAAGTTATTTTAGGGAGCTATCTATATATTTTTACTCCAATTATGCTTCTTACGTTAGGGAGTATAAATGTTTTTTTTCCTTGAACAAACTTCTCTAGGAGTAATGACTACAAGGTGTAGTCATTTTAAAATAGGTTTTAATCAATTTTAGGAGCCTCTTTCTCTCTCCACATATTAAGAGACCTTGCAACTTTGTTATTGTAAGAGCATCTCCAACGCTATTGTGAGTTTGGAAAATAGTAGTTGCCACATAGAAATAACATATTTTTATTGAAAAAGTCCTTCTCCAAAACAAATATAAAATTTTGTACGTATAACCTTCCTGGCTGGGCGGAGATCTCGAGATTAAACCGCGAAAGAGGTGTGGGACAGTATGTCACGTCCCAATCTCCCGTAGGCTAATCGGTCATCCCCGCAAGGCAAGAATCATCGCACCAGCGCTTCCGTGGGACGATCGCTTGACCCATTTGGGCGTGATGCCGTACGAGCTTGAGCCGCGCCCGTGCAAGGCCGTGGTTCTGGCTGGCGGTAAGGGGTCTAAGCCACAGAGTCGCATAGATTGTCCGAGTACAGCAAAATTATAAACGCATAGGCGATTGGTAACAAGTTCACTGAGTCGTCAATAGCGGAAGCATTGAATAACACAAGTATAGAAGTAAAGCAAACTGTTCATTAATATTGAACAAGTGTTACAGGCGGCGCTTGGCCGAGATTACAAATCTCTCAAGCCTCTCTCTCTCTGAAACAGTAAAAGCGTGCCAAGTGGCTACATTTGTGGAATAATATATAGGCGATGTTCTAACATTATGTCTTGTATATGTGTTTTAGTTCTGGACGCAATGCTCCAAGGCTCCAGAGTGAACTCCACTCTTTAGCACGCACGAAGGAGGCATCCGCACCGAACGAGGTTCTTCTGCACCCTGCAAGCAATTTGGTGGGTTATCAGTACATGAATGCACTGGTGGGGAGGCTACTCGCCCGCTCGACAAATCCAAATACATAATATAGGTTTCGTGCACCATCTATTAGGTTATCTTTCTAGTTTTGCCTAGGACCAGTTTCATGGCAATGTTGAATAGCCTAACACGTATGGCAGTGTGCCGTACGATATAAGAGGAAACATGGTGGGACTTACCAACTTACCATTTGTCCTTTCCTGTCCAAAGCAAACATAGTTATTTCAAGCACAAAAAGTGTATATAATAAAACTCAAGGGCAATAGCACATGCAAACACTGTGTTGTGAGCGAGATAACATTTTGGGTACATCCGTTACACAGATTATCAGGTGTATTGCAGAAAATATTAAAGTGTTCTATATGTTCAAGTGTGCTATACTCAATATCGTTCAGGTGTTTCTGATTTCCAGGTGTAATGCAATGACTCGTACGCGAATTGCCGCTAAGCGAGGATGACTTATCTATATGAACAAGAGGTCGCTGGCATAGCCATTAGGACACTAGTCCGTGAAGAGAATAGAATGCATCAAGAAAGTACAAGTGGCGCTATAAACCATTCTAGTCCAGTACAAGAGGACTACACAGTAGAGTTCCATCCGGATCGGATCGGCCCCGGTGCCCCGGAGACCGCCCGTGGAACTGAGATCCGAAGATCACCTTTTTTCAAGTTGTCCGCGACATGCAGGTCAGGGTCTTCCAAATTCACATCTTGACAAGACAATCCATAACACGAGTACAAGAGATGCTTGAATCTTGATTCTTGCTCTGAACGAGTATTGCTCCACGAGCTGTGATACTTGATTTACTTGACATGATTCTCGTTCAAATGTAAACTTGACATGATTTCCATTTAGTGATTCAACTTACCTTGATGCATTCCCCTGGTACGGGGACTGCCTTAGCGACCTAACGGTCCTGGATACTTGCAGATTTATAATGCACAGAAGAACTATTTGATAGTCTCCTGGCTCACTAGATGTATGTACGATACGGATAGCGTTTACTCGATTATGGCATGATTCCGTATGACAAGCATAGAATCGAGGCAACATTATAAGCAGGCAAGCATGCATTTGTATAAACATAAGCATTCACATTAGCTCAGGCCCGAAGGTAAGCCGAGGAGTAAAACCGTAAAGGAACTTACCGAACGACATTATCTAGGGTCGTACAGTGTAGCAAGTAAAGCAGTGCACTACCAAGTATATGTATATCGTTCTACTTGAGGCATAGCTGGGTCTGGTTGCACAAGGCAAAGGTAGCATGCGAGGGTCTGTATATAAGCAATATTTTATTTCCATGTTCTAACACAAGCAATACAAGTTGGGATTATTCCCTTAGCTAGGTGTGTTGTATTCTTATTAGCATGCATAGGGTAATTCACCTAGCAACTAGCATGTATCGTTCCATATTTTAAGTGTGCTGGCTAAGCAAAGACAAGTTCATCGTAGCCACCCATCTTAGCGATGATTCACCTCGGTCGAGCGATTCTTCGAGCGAGCCTCTGAAAGCCTAAGCCAGAACTCTTGAAGAGCCAAGTCTGGAAATTCTCTTGCCTCAAACGAGTATTCTCGCTAAAGCAAAGCGGGTCAAAATATTGTACTTTTGCCATTTGAATTGGCAGTACGCTTGAGCGAAACGGGTCGATACATTATACACCACTCAGAAAAAGTCTCGTCCTTGAGACTTACTGAGCGCAGGCTGTTCTATCGCATTATCGAATCTATTCCATACGTAGCAATCGGTACCACTAAATCCGTTTGAATACAATCTTCTACTCGATCCTTACGCCGTGTCGCGTGTGTGCTGAGTCAGTCTCATTTGCGCCTTAGCGCGGGACATATTGCTTAACGCGGGGTACGTTATAATCCATCTTAATGATGATCTAAGGCTGAGGCAAACTCATACAAGTCGTTATACTTATCCGTGTGGATATTCACTTACACTAGCATCGAGATCAGCATATCGCGAGTCTGGATCATGCACATATTCGAAGTGCACCTTAAACATAAGCACGCCAGCCAACTTAGCGATAGCGAAGTCTTAGCACTCGAGTTTCACATATTCTTTAGTCTTGGATCGTGTACACGTTCAAGGCGTCCCTCAAACATATGCATTCAACCAAACTTAGAGATAGTAAAATCGGATAAGCTACTTGCGAAAATCTCAAGTGTTCCCGTTTATAAGTCACAAGGATACTTCTGATAGGGTCAATCCAATTAAACTATTTCTATTCCAACCCAATTGAAGTATTTGTACTACCGTTAAGCATGATCTATGTGATACCGACTAGCGTCCATCCTTTTGGGTCAAACATAGCACACGTTATCATTCCAAGTCTAACCCTAAGTCTTGCTGCCCTAGGTCTATAGCTTTTTCAAGCAATATGCTAAAGTCGGTAATAACGGTTTATTCACTCGACACAGGGTCGTCTGCCTAATCGCTAGTTTAGCTCACAAGGTCATAGGTACAAGTCCAAGCACACGATACATCATGCAAATTTGTTGCACGATGCTCGCCCCAATTCCTAGGGTCAAACCATTGTTCATTTGCTCGGAGTATTCTACCCAAGCTCGTTTCACTCAGATTTATAAATATCGAGCACGGATTATCCTACTCTCAATAACACGTTCGTTTTGTCCGGGGTTCGAGTCCGTTCAGTAAAATCCTCGATATATCCTATTTGCAGGACAAGCCTAGTGATTTGCATAGTCTATCTCTTCAAGTATATTCGATAGAATCCATATCCATTCCAAGTCCAGTCCACCAAGCCAAGATTCAATTCTAAACCTTAGATTAAAATTCCAGGTCATCCAACCTGATTCATGTATCCGTTAACCATCAAGCATGATTTATTTTAGGTTCTAGGCCAACTTATCATCGAAATATTTTCGATTCACTTGTATTCCAAATTTGTCTTATCATGTCGAACCAAAAGTCGACGATTCATTAGTTGTCACGCTCCGGTCTCCTGCAAGTTCGATCACCCTCGTTGGACGTGAGATCACCACGCCAACGCTTCAGCTGGATAATCGTCCTAAACTGGATGTGACGCATGTACGAGCATAGAGTTACGCTTGCACAAGATAAGAACGTTTGAACGTTATGGTTATTTTCGACAAGATTAAGACACCTTATATTTTTACTTTGCTCCATCTAATTTATATATCCATCGAGTCAAGTCCGTTCATGCAGTGATTCAATTCGTCTAGCAAAATCATCCAACATTAATGTTACCGTTCGGTAATTCCATAGTCTTACTTCTAGCATTCCTCAAGCAACTCGTTTTAAATATTCAAACTCAAGTCTATTCCATCTTTTGATACGTTCTATTCATCGAGTTCGTTTGGATTAATCACCAAACATGTTCCCGTGAGTTCGATCATCCCCGTTGTACGTGAAATCACCACGCTGGCGCTCTCGCAGGATAACCTTTCTCATTGGGACTAATTTCGAGAGTTATCATTTCGAACTTGATTTTAAGATTGTTCTTCTAACCTCCAAGCCAAATTCATTATCGCTTATCTCTTTCATCGAATCACAATATTTATTCTTGGGCTAACTTCTATTCAAGTGATATTGTATTCAAGTTCAATCCGTTCGTTTCAATCCGAAATCGCTTGCACAATCCTCAAGTTTGCAATAAGTTTCCTTAACCAAGATATCGATTTTTATTTCCATAAATCCATATTTGATATAAGCCTTATCATTTAGTTCAAGTCATTCTTCAATCGTTCAATCCAACAATTGCACGAGACCTATGAATCCGTTTGGACATTTCTAAATAATCCATACACCACTCGGAATTGAGTCATCCAATTAAATCCCAATCAATTTGTATCTTTCGACACGAAATATCGTTCGAGCTATTTCCCAAAATCCAAACATGATTCTCATATTCACCTAAGCGATAAGTCCGGTAAGGTTACTATCGATTGGCATTCTAAGTCAGACTTGTCTTATTCCTGAATGATATCCCAAACTCGTTGTAACTTAGCTTGCACCAAAAGGGTCTTGGCGTACGATACTCTACACAACTTAGCTGAAAGGCTGTGTGCAAAGCTAACCATTCGGACAATACTCGTTTTTGTACACAAACCAGTTGGACAAGCACGTATAGGTATTCAGGTTCGCACATATCATATAAATCTAGCATGAGTCTATTCCCAAGGGCATAGCATAGGTCGGCCCAAAGGCTAATCATATTACAATTTTGTACAAGAATTCACATCATTCACATGTACTTTTCAAAAATATTTAGATTTATTGTTTGGAACATTCCATCGGGACACTGAGAGAGGAACGAGCTTTCGAAACTAAAAAAATTGAAACGAAGTCCAAAGGCATATAGCCAGGCTCTGATACCAATATGTCACGCTCCGATCTCCCATAGGCTAATCGGTCATCCCTGCTAGGCAAGAATTATCGTGCTAGCGCTCCCGCGGGAGGATCGCTTGACCCATCTGGGGGTGATGCCGCACGGGTGAGTCACGCCCGTGCAAGGCCGTGGTTCTGGCTGGCGGTAAGGGGTCTAAGCCACAGAGTCGTACAGATTGTCCGAGTGCAGCAAAATTATAAACGCATAGGCGATTGGTAACAAGTATAATGAGTCGTTAATAGCGGAAGCATTGAATAACACAAGTATAGAAGTAAAGCAAACTCTTCATTGATATTGAACAAGTGTTACAGGAGGCGCTTGGCTAAGATTACAAATCTCTCAAGCCTCTCTTTCTCTGAAACAGTAAAAGCGTGTCAAGTGGCTACATTTATGGAATGATGTATAGGCGATGTTCCAAAATTATGTCTTGTATATGTGCTTCAGTTCCGGACGCAACGCTCCAAGTCTCCAGAGTGAACTCCACGCCTTAACACGCACGAATGAGGCATCCGCACCGAACGAGGTTCTTCCGTATCCTGCAAGCAATCTGGTGGGTTATTAGTACATGAATGCACTGGTCGGGAGGCTACTCGCCCGCTCGATAAATCTAAACACGTAATATAAGTTTCGTGCACCATCTATTAGGTTATCTTTCTAGTTTTGCCTATGATCAGTTTTATGGCAATGTTGAATAGCCTAACTCGTGTGGCAATGTGTCGTGCGATATAAGAGGAAACACAGTGGGACTTACCAACTTACCATTTGTCCTTTCCTGTCCAAGGCAAACATAGTTATTTCAAGCACAAGCAGCATATATAATGAAACTCAGGGGCAATAGCACATGCAAATACTGTGTTGTGAATGAGATTATGTTTCGGGTGCACCAGTTACACGAATTATTAGGTATGTTGCAGAAAATGTTGAAGTGTTCTATATGTTCAAGTGTGCTATACTCAAGATCGTTCAGGTATTTCTGATTTCCAAGTGCAATGCAATGACTCGCACGCGGATTGTCGCTAAGCGAGGATGACTTATTTATATGAACAAGAGGTCGCTGGCATAGCCATAAGGACACTAGTCCGTGACGAGAATGGAATGCATCGAGAAAGTGCAAGTGGCGCTACAAACCATCCTTGTCCAGTATAAGAGGACTACACAATAGAGTTCCATCCGGATCGGATCGACCCCGGTGCCCCGGAGACTGCCCGTGGAACTGAGATCCGAAGATCACCTTTTTCAAGTTGTCCGCAACATACAGGTCAGGGTCTTCCAAATTTCCATCTTGATAAGACAATCCATAACACGAGTACAAGAGATGCTTAAGTCTTGATTCTTGCTCTGAACGAGTATTGCTCCACGAGCTGTGATACTTGATTTACTTGACATGATTCTCATTCAGATATAAATTTGACATGATTTCCATTTAGTGATTCAACTTACCTTGATGTATTCCCCTAGTGCGGGAACTGCCTTAGCGACCTAACGGTCCTGGATACTTGCAGGTTTATAACGCACAGAAGAACTATTTGATAGTCTCCTGGCTCACTAGATGCATGCACGATACGGATAGCGTTTAATTGATTGTGGCATGATTATGTGTGACAAGCATTGAATCGAGGCAACATTATAAGCAGGCAAGCATGCATTTGTATAAACATAAGCATTCATATTAGCTCGGGCCCGAAGGTAAGCCGAGGAGTGAAACCGTAAAGGGAGTTACCGAGCGACATTATCTAGGGTCGTGCAGTGTAGCATGTAAAGTAGTGCACTACCTAGTATATGTATATCATTCTACTTGAGGCATAGCGGGGTCTAGTTGCACAAGACAAAGGTAGCATGTGATGGTCTGTATATAAGCAATGTTTCATTTCCATGTTCTAACACAAGCAATACAAGTTGGGATTATTCCCTTAGGTTTGTTGTATTCTTATTAGCATGCAAGGGGTGATTCACCTAACAACTAACATGTATCATTCCATATTTTAAGTGTGCTGGCTAAGCAAAGACAAGTTCATCGTAGCCACTCACCTTAGCGATGATTCGCCTCAGTCGAGCGATACTCCGAGTGAGCCTCTGAAAGCCTAAGCCGAAACTCCTGAAGAGCCAAGTCTGGAAATTCTCTTGCCTCAAACGAGTATTCTCGCTGAAGAAAAATGGGTCAGAATATTGCACTTTTGTCGTTTGAATCGGCAGTCCGCTTGAGCGGAACGGGTCGTTACACAGTGGGCCCAAATGGCATGCAACGCAGCGTGCGTAAATTCCCGTGCGTATCGTCGGACATCTAAAAAAATACAAATACAAAATAAGTTATGAAGTTGACATGGCATGACATGAAAAAGACATTGCAAAGTTGGTTGTCTAGTTGATCTAGACAATGCACTTGACAATGACTTACCTCTACTTTATCAATTATGAATAAAAAAATTAGAAAGAAAGGAAGGAGGAAAGAAGTTGTCTTGCAAGTTGAAAAAAGTAGATTTTATTGTCTTCTCAATACTTTTATATTGGAGAATATTTTCTACTTTATTATCTTGTGTAAATATAATCTTGCCACCTGGAAAAGACATTGTTTTATGTCTTATGCCATATAGGAATCATATCACATTAGAACACAATAGGATTGGAGATGCTCTAAGAGCTAGATAGGATGTGTGGTTCTCAATTTTTTTTTTCATTTTCTTACTAAATTTTGGTGGGTAAAGTACAAAAATACCCATGGCTTAAAAAAACCCTCGCATTTTATATTTGGTGTATTTTGCACCCAATTTGGTTTCTGCCGTTAATGAAAGTCAAATTAGACGTAAAATGACTAATATAGCCCTCCATAATCCTAATCCTAATCCTAACCCTAACCATAATCCTAACCCTCTCTCCTTCCTCTCTCTCCGGCAGCCCCCCTCCCCCGCGATACCCCTCCTCCCCGCTGCCGCTGCTGCCAAAGAAGAATCTCATGCCATATAGGAATCATATTGCATTACAACATAATAGGATTGGAGATGTAAGATCTAGATAGGATGTGTGGTTCTCGAACAAATTTTTTATTTTTTTACTAAATTTTGGCGGATAAAGTGCAAAAATATCCTCATTAGATTTGTATTTTTGCAATTAAAGACCCATGGCTTAAAAAACTGTCACATTTTATATTTATTGCATTTTACATCCAATTTTGTTTCTGCCGTTAATGAACGTCAAATTGGACGTGAAATAACTAATACACCCCTCCATAATCCTAATCTTAATCCTAATCATAAGCCTAACCCTCTCTCCTCCCTCTCTCTCCGTCAGCCCCCCCTCCTTCTTCTTCGATGGCAGCGACACAGCAGCGACATCGGGGAGGAAGGGGAGCGCGGGGGAGAGGGCGCGGGTGGCCAGGCCCAGGGAGGAGGGGGGCTCAGGAAGGAGAGGGGGGTGGCGGGTGGGGCGCGAGGTGTCACGCTCCAGTCCCAAAAATACGTAGGACTAGGACACGTAAGCATGTCAGCCGCATGGATATGGCAACTCCAATATATGGAAACCAAATCCACACGTACGCTGTAATATGAATATCAAATCCACAAGTGGTATAACTGTAATACAAGTCACAGGGTAAAATCTAAATCTTATCCACCAAAATCATATAGAAATAAATAAACAGTATCTATGAAACTAGATCTCAATAAGAAGTATCTAGGATGATAGTTGGATGGAAACAAATCCACTACCAACTCGAATGGGAAAAGTAAATACAATATAAGTACAACACAATCAAACCCAATATAAGTATACCAGCTATCGATCACGGCTGGAAGAGAAGACATCCACTAAGCATATACAACCATCCAATCTGCGCTCCTGCAAATACTCAAGAACAGATACACCTGGCAGCGGACCAGGTCCTCAGAGGGACGTAACAAGATACAGAAAATATGAGCCAACTTGAATACAGTAAACATGCATATAATTTGAAAATAAATAAGTACGCTGTACAAGACAATCTATATGAATGCAAATGAGGACAACTTTTTGACGTATGGGCAAGGGTAGGCTACTCGATCTAAGCCTCACAACTCATACACCCGTCAATGGACATCAGAAATCGACATACCTCTGGGGTAGCGACCAGCATGACTCTACAGAAATTGACATCCCTCTGGGCGACACACGCCCATAGTGCGAACTATATACTACGGTTTACCAGAGTGGTTAAAAGCCCATACGCCTAATGATTGTCCTCCCATGATACTAGGTGCCATGTGTGTGTCAACATATCTAATACATAGTAATGACTGGAGAAAAACTACACATGCAAGAACTATACAGAAATAAAATAAATAAAAAGAAATATAAATAGCATGCAAAGTACTGTAAATAATTTGGCAAGGTATCTTGCCTGGGGTCCTGCTGCTGGTATGAATCAGAGTCCAAGTCACAGTCCAAATAGCCTATGTATTACAAATTTATCACGTCAAAAGATAATTTATTTTAATTTATTTAATTCTAGAATAATTACTCTAAAATCCTATTTTAATCTTATTATTCTGATTTTTATGTTAATTCCTAAATTTTGTCCAAAGAAACTGAATTTTATCAACTTGAGACTCATGGCACGCAAATCGAGGCGATCTGTTGACCGAAAAGTCAACCGACACAAACTCAATTTTGATACATGATTTCCTATAGATTTCAGCGTCAAAAACATGCTGGAATTTACGGCTCATCCGAATTCAAATTCGTATGGGAATAATGGCACGTACAAATTTTGTATTGCGCACCGATGGTTAAATTCTAACCTAGAAGTTCTACAGAATTAACAGTATATAAATACTTCGAATTAAATTCTGGTAAAAATATATGTCAATTATCTCGACATTAGCTTTCCAAAACTTTAAACGATTCGTGATTCTTATTCCTAGTTCTCCCGGAATCGCGAAAATATCGAAACACATCTATTTTTGGACATGCTGTGCTCTACGAATTTTCTAGAATTTAATAATAATAATTTAGAAAAAAAATTTATATAATCAGAAATCTAACCTCATTATCGTTCTAACAAAAAAAACTAGGCCTCGTTTGGAGTCCGGAGCTATGCGCAATGGCTTCTGGAAGATGAAGGAACCCTAGATGACAATTCTCCAAAAATCGGCTGAAGAAAAACCCTAGAAATTAATATCTAAACTATTATATATATATATATAGGAGAGAGAAAGTGCAGCCGCGGCTCACAGCGCGCCATGTGGCAGCCATCCGTGCATCCCCGCCCAGATCGAACGGTCGCAGTTCGATGCGGCTCGGCTCAGCTGAGTCCGAGTCGAACTCGGTCTCGGCTCGGCTCGAGGTCGTCTCTGCTCGGCTCGCACCCACTCAGCGGTCACTGACAGGTGGGCCCGGCACTGTTCACTGCTGGAGGCTGACAAGTGGGCCCCCTGTTTGCTGACTGGGCAGAATTAATTACTTTTTGGATTTTTTTTTTCAGAAATTAGTTTTTAATTCAGTTTTTCATAATTAACTCGAAATAAATGCTAAAAATAATTAAAAAATTCCCAAAAATTTCTAGAAAATATATTTTATTATTTAGAACCTAAAATAAAATTTTGGGATATTTTTAGTTAAGTTTGAACATAAAATAAATTCTTTAAAGTCCTCAAAAATTAGTGTTACTAGTTTTTAATTAACTAAAAATTATGGAAAAATCCCAATAATCTAAAATAGCCTAAAAATAATTCTAAATAAATATTTATATAAGTAAATATACTAAAAAAATTATTTTCTAATTAACTAAGAGAATACTCTAAATAAATTCAACATCTATAATAAATATAATAATATAAAATATACACAATTACCTATTTTGGGTGAGGGAGTTTACAATCTACCCAACTTAAAACAATTTCGTCCTCGAAATTAAAATAAGGCATAATTTGTTAAATCCTTCACATTTGTACATAAGGTATGTCAATCGCAATCTCTTCCAAAAATTTAAATAACAAAATCTATTCAAATCTATCGCGATCACTTCAAAATTAATATAACCACTGTTTAAATCAAAATTCAACTTGTCGTAATCTCTTCTCAATTTTTAAATAATCAACATCCAACTCTAACTCAAGTCTATATGATATCACACATCAAAATTTATATCATAACTTTCAACTATCATAATCTCCTCTAGACCTTGAACAATAAACAATTCTAATCAAATCTTATTCCTATTCTTAACTTAAGAATTTTGTACTATTCAAATATTTAAACTCAATTTACATCCTCAATATTTCAAATAGGTGACCCAACAATCAAAATTGAACTTTTAATTCAAATCATCAAATTGTAAAATTTAAATCTAATTAACCAATTGTTCAAGTCTAAAATTCTATATTTATCCTCAAAATTTAAATCGATGATTCATCCTTCAATATTCAAAATTTAAATCATGTGCTCAAAGTATAAATATTTGGTCCGTAATATCAAGATTTTAAAATTCGTTAAATCCTCATTATCTTAATCCTTCTTTTAAAATTTTTCAAAATTAAAATGACTTGAATCTCCCAATCAAATCTTACTTGATCACAATCTAAAAGAAATTCCTCTCAAGTTGACAATGCACTACTACCCAACTTAGAATTTACCCATCTATCACAGAAGGCTATATACTTTAAGAAAAATATTCCTTAATTTATTTACTCATGTCATTCAATCCTCAAAACTTCATCGCCGATTATATCATATGTGATATGTCCTTAATTACAAAAGAATAATCCTCAAGTATGTGATCGGCCAATGGGGTATATCTACTACTCTATGTGTATCAAACTTATACCAATAATGAGGTTTCGTCTTTCCGAAATAAGGAAGGACGGAAAATAATGATAAAGAGTTCAAGGAAAAGGTACTAGAATAGAAGTATGGAGATCAAGGCGTCTAAACAATTCAAATGGGAATTGTCAAGGCAGTTGTGGATTAAAATCTTATTTGGTAATTTCTTATTCACATGCTCGTATCAGTACAGTTATGTAACCGATACGATATGTCCAGACATGTCTAGAGGGCAAGTACATGTGTCTACTAGTCAACTATATATCTCAATCCACGTAAAATATTATTACGAAGGGCGAATCAAGCGCACTATGGTTGATCAGACCGTAATACACTGATTCTGAATTATATTATTGTGGGCCTCCCCAATAATACATATGTCATGAACAAGCTCGATAAAGAATAAGCTTGCAAAAACTAGGCTATAATAGCAGCATAAGTCAAGGTAGTACAGCAAATATAAGTACGCTAGATGATGATGAAATGAGGTACAATTTAATTCAAGTTCACAAAAATAAAAAAAACTAAGCAACAATAATAAAAGACTCTACAATCCCTACAGTTATCATACAACCTCCTTGTCTAAGTCGCTAGTCGACCAAATAGGGACAATGATCTCTAAATTCTATCGTCTGAATAAACACTGTCGTCTTTTGCTAGCATGCAATTAATGTCATTCAGTTACACTACCTTGATGGGTCAAGTGGACTATGTGATACTAGGTTGTGAGGCATACTACCCAACTTAAAAGAATTAAACTGATACTGTGATTGTCTTAAGGATACCGTAGAAAATCCTGTTAAGGTCTACGATAAGGGGTCTTGGTACTTATTAGGGTATCCTCTTATATTACATAGGTCATGGTCGTCTTTGTCTTAGTCATAGTGCTTATAGAACAAGTGTCAATAGTAAGAATAGAAGAGTTACTAGCCTCAAGGGAAAAGGGGATATAACTTATATCGAGGTGGGGGTACATGCTACGTAATTTAAAACTAAGGGATAATCACCAGGTCACAATCTACAAGAATAACTTAAACCATCAAGTTCTAACTACTAAGCATACAATTTCAAAATTTAACATTAACAACTATAATCCTAGCAACTATATGTCCTTAACACAGAATAAAATCACCTGGCCTACAATCAGAAGTGTCAGATGGCACGAGTTGAAAGATGAAGAGAAGAAACATAATTAGTCGTCGCACAATAGCGAGCGCTATGGTCGCAGAGGAGCAATATATGAAATTAAAAATAGAGGGCTCTAGATAGCATCATGGTTTTCTAAGGGGATGGTATGTTAGTTGCTATGTTCGAGGTATGATAAAAAAAAAGTGTTGATTATATTCCTCTAGGCTTCCTAAGGTGTTGTCTACTAATAATAAGACAATGATCTAAGTTTATAGTTCTCCAATACTATCTAACTATGAAGGTTAGGTTCAGTCCAAATTTTTAATTTTTGGTTTTCTATTGGTTCCTCAATACTAGGGTCAAACATTATGGTAAAACTTCTAACTAACTCTAGTAGTGTCTATACTACTCTCAAGTCCTCATAATACATCAAGGGGTAATGGTGAACCAATCTATAGATAAGGAATTCTAGGGTTCACTAGATATTCTAAACTTAGTGGTGTGTCTATTTTCTCGTTGTATTCTTAATAGGTGTGCTACTCTAATTATCATCTAATAACAGGAACTTATATATTATAGGAGAAGACTATACTTAAAGAACTATTAGGGAAGCACATGAATCAAGCATGATGCAATTGTTCAAATAGAACAGATAGGAGGAAGATGAATCATAGTCAATGTGGATGAGATCCTATACTCTAGTCCTAGGTGCAGGCTTGTTCGGTACAATAACGTAACCGAGACAATATACTCTCGACCTGCATGGGCCACCACAAAAACATGTCACGCCCCAGTCCCAAAAATGCGTAGGACTAGGACACGTAAGCATGCCAGCCGCATGGATATGGCAACTCCAATATATGGAAACCAAATCCACACGTACGCTGTAATATGAATATCAAATCCACAAGTGGTATAACTGTAATACAAGTCACAGGGTAAAATCTAAATCTCATCCACCAAAATCATATAGAAATAAATAAACAATATCTATGAAACTAGATCTCAATAAGAAGTATCTAGGATGATAGTTGGATGGAAACAAATCCACTACCAACTCGAAAGGAAAAAGTAAATACAATATAAGTACAACACAATCAAACCCAATATAAGTATACCAGCTATCGATCACGGCTCGAAGAGAAGACATCCACTAAGCATATACAACCATCCAATCTGCGCTCCTGCAAATACTCAAGAACAGATACACCTAGCAGCGGACCAGGTCCTCAAAGGAACGTAACAAGATACAGAAAATATGAGCCAACTTGAATACAGTAAACATGCATATAATTTGAAAATAAATAAGTACGATGTACAAGATAATCTATATGAATGCAAATAAGGACAACTTTTCGACGTATAGGCAAGGGTAGGCTACTCGATCTAAGCCTCACAACTCACACACCCGTCAATGGATATCAAAAATCGACATACCTCTGGGGTAGCGACCAGCGCGACTCTACAGAAATCGATATACCTCTGGGGTAGCGACCAGCGCGACACACGCCCGTAGTGCAAACTATATACTACGGTTTACCAGAGTGGTTAAAATCCCATACGCCTAATGATTGTCCTCCCATGATACTAGGTGCCATGTGTGTGTCAACATATCTAATACATAGTAATGATTGGAGAAAAACTACACATGCAAGAACTATACAGAAATAAAATAAATAAAAAGAAATATAAATAACATGCAAAGTACTATAAATAATTTGGCAAGGTATCTTGCCTGGGGTCCTGCTGCTGGTATGAATCAGAGTCCAAGTCACAGTCCAAATAGCCTATGTATTACAAATTTATCACGTCAAAAGATAATTTATTTTAATTTATTTAATTCTGAAATAATTACACTAAAATCCTATTTTAATCTTGTTATTCTGATTTTTATGTTAATTTCTAAATTTTGTCCAAAGAAACTGAATTTTATCAACTTGAGACTCATGGCACGCAAATCGAGGCGATCTGTTGACCGAAAAGTCAACCGACACAAACTCAACTTTCATACATGATTTCCTATATATTTCAGCGTCAAAAATATGCTGGAATTTATGGCTCGTCCGAATTCAAATTCGTATGGGAATAATGGCACGTACAAATTTTGTATTGTGCACCGATGGTTAAATTCTAACCTAGAAGTTCTACAGAATTAACAGTATATAAATACTTCGAAATAAATTTTGGGAAAAATATATGTTAATGATCTTGACATTAGCTTTCCAAAACTTTAAACGGTTCATGATTCTGATTCCTGGCTCCGCGAAAATATCAAAACACGTCTATTTTTGGACATACTGTGCTCTACGAATTTTCTAGAATTTAATACTAATAATTTAGAAAAACAATTTATATAATCAGAAAGCTAACCTCATTATCGTTCTAACAAAAAAACTAGGTCTCGTTTGGAGTCCGGAGCTATGCGCAATGGCTTCTGGAAGATAAAGGAACCCTAGATGACAATTCTCCAAAAATTGGCTGAAGAAAAACCCTAGAAATTAATATCTAAACTATTATATATATATATATAGGAGAGAGAAAGTGCAGCCGCGGCTCACAGCGCACCACATGGCAGCCATCCGTGCAGCCCCGCCCAGATCAAACGGCCGCAGTTCGATGCGGCTCGGCTCAGCTGAGTCCGAGTTGAACTCGGTCTCGGCTCGAGGTCGGCTCGAGGTCGGCTCGGCTCGGCTCGTACCCACTCAGCGGTTACTGACAGGCGGGCCCGGCACTGTTCACTGCTGGAGGCTGACAGGTGGGCCCCCTGTTTGCTGACTGGGCAGAATTAATTACTTTTTGGGTTTTCTTTTTCAGAAATTAGTTTTTAATTCAGTTTTTCATAATTAACTCGAAATAAATACTAAAAATAATCGAAAAATTCCCAAAAAATTCTAAAAAATATATTTTATTATTTAGAACCTAAAATAAAATTTTGGGATATTTTTAGTTAAGTTTGAATATAAAATAAATTCTTTAAAGTCCTTAAAAATTAGTGTTACTAGTTTTTAATTAACTAAAAATTATGGAAAAATCCCAATAATCTAAAATAGCCTAAAAATAATTCTAAATAAATATTTATATAAGTAAATATACTAAAAAAAATTATTTTCTAATTAACTAAGAGAATACTCTAAATAAATTCAACATCTATAATAAATATAATAATATAAAATACACACAATTACCTATTTTGGGTGAGGGAGTTTACACGAGGAGGAGGGGGGCCAGGTGGGGGCAGGGGAGGAGGATTGTGAGGAGCGGGAAGGAGAGGGGGGTGGCTGGTGGGGTTGCGAGGAGGAGGGGGCCCCAGGTGGGGGCAGGGAAGGAGGGTGGTGAGAGGGGTGGCGGGTGGGGGCGCGAGGAGGAGGGGGGTCGCCCGGTGGGGACCCAGAGAGGAGGGGTGGTGCTCGGGGAGGAGGGGGCGGGGGGAGAGCAACTCAGGTGGGTTGGGGGGAGAGAGAGAGAGAGAGAGAGAGAGAGGGGGAGGGAGGGGAAGGGCTAGTTTAAGTATTCAATTTAATTAAAAAACAATTTTAACATCCACTATCGGTCATTCTAAACGGTCTGTTAATGGGAGGGGACATTTTGATCAAATTATCAATTGTGGAAGAATTTAATTGTTTTAAGCGTCTAATAGGTCTTATTTTGCTAACGAGGCAAAACTAAAAAAAAATTGTACTTTATCCAAATTTTCGCTGTAAGGTTCAAGAGAATCCACTGGATATGCTATGAGAGACTGGAAAAATAAATACAAGTTTAACAAGCTCTAAGAACAAGAATTAAATAAAATGAACTAAAATGAAGCAAATGAAATGAAATAAAATGAAAGCATGAAAGTCCCTCTCTCATTCCTGAGTCAATCAATACGTCGCCAGAGCCAAATCAGTACAGATCTATCATAAGCCAATTGCTCAATTGCAGGAAAGGGGTCAATAGTTGAACCCAAATGTTCACTCGTACGTGGGTCGAAGCACTTAAAAAAAGTTGAATGCTCAATCACAAAGGGAGAAGTCACTAATGGTACCTAACAAATTGTTTGGAAAGGAAGGAAACTGGGGTGGGGGTAAGGGTAGGGGTAGGGGTGGGGAATAGAGAGAAATTTGAAGGAAATAATTATGTGACACCAATTAATTTTTTTGGCTTAATTGTAATTTGATATCCGCAACTATCACTATTGTTCAACTTGATATCCTAAACTTTGATAGATACTAACTTAATATCCCATTTTAACTAATATTTTTAACTTGATATCCAAAATTTTATTTATTCCTAAACTATCCTTCCCAACAACCCCACTCCCACTCCCCTATGCCAACCTATTGGGATTAAGTTGTATCTTTAAATTGCATTTATGGTGATTAGCTATATATGGTGATTGACTAGCTATATATGGTGATTGGGGTATTGGGATTAAATTGTATTTATGGTGATTGGTCATGTGACTTAGGTCCCAAGTTGATATGTGGATGTATATATATGTAATATCATGATGAATGAAATACCTAAAATATTATCTCCTATCATTTCTTCACATGGTATCAGAGCCTGGCGGCTAGGGCACGTTTTCTTCGAGCGGCGGCGGTGGCGGTATGTCGAGCGGCCACGGTGACATGATGAGCGGCGGCGGGACGGGACTTCTACACCGGCGGCATCGCGGATCGATTCCACATCCCCGTATTACCTTGGTTCTTCTAATGACAATCCGGGTAATACAATTATAAAAGTGGTATTTCGTGGGAAGAATTATGAGGAATGGTCGAGATCTATTCGACTTTCTCTACGGGCTCGACGAAAATTTGGGTTTGTTAATGGGTCTATCAATAAACTTTCAGAGAAGGATCAATTGGAGGATTGGTATTGCGTTCAATCGATACTTGTGCAGTGGATTTTGCATACTATCGCAGCTTCGGTGAAGAAAAAAATACCATACTTTGAGGAGGCGAAACCACTATGGGATTCGCACAATGTCCGGTTTAGCGGACATGCGGTTGATGGTGGACGTAGATGGGGTTTCATTGGCAGGGCGTGGTTTCGTGGTTTCGTTGAAGAAGACAATACCATACTTTGAGGAGTGCATATGCCGGTGGCAGGACGTGGTTTCGTTGCTGCACAGCCGCAGATGACAGATGATGGTTCAGGCGGCGGCGGTGTGCCAGGATTGACTCCGGACCAATGACAACAACTTATTTCTATGCTTGGTAATTCTTCGACCAAATCTCCGAAGGATCGTATGGTGGGTAAGTCCATTGCACCTTGGATTATTGATACAGGCGCTTCGAATCATGTTACGAGGAATTTGGATTTATTGTCGGGGGTGACGACAATAGAGTAGTGTCCGGTTGGACTCCCGGACGGACGGACTACGGTTGCCTCGTGCTGCGGGCGTGTTGGGCGTGTTGGGCGTGGTTCTCACGAATGTTCTATTCGTACCTCAATTATATTGCAATTTAATTTCTGTGGCCCATATTTTGGTAATATAAATTGTGTTGTACAATTTACTAAAAATTTGTGCGTGATACAGGACCCCAGTTTGAGGACCCTAATTGGCGTCGGTGAACGGCGGGATGGACTCTACTACTTTTGTATTGTACCGAAGACTCAGGCATTGGCAGTGACTGGGATGACTTCTCCGGACATTTGGCATCAGCGACTTGGGCATCCTTCTGATAAAGTAGTAAAGTCACTTCCTGTTGTCAGTAGCTCTAGTAGTTCAGTGAATAAGGCATGTGAAGTTTGCCATCAAGCAAAACAAACTCGAGGTATCTTTCCTGTAAGTGACTCTCCGGCTGTTGTAATTTTTGATTTGATACATTGTGATCTTTGGGGGCCGTATCCTACGCCTTCTTCGTGTGTAGCTCGATATTTTTTGACGATTGTGGATAATTTTTCTTGTGCTGTTTGGGTGTTTTTGTTGATTGATAAGACTGAAGTATACAATATGTTCTCGTCATTTTTTCTATGATTGAGCGACAATTTAATTCAAAAGTTTGCATTATGCGAAGTGATAATGGTACTGAGTTTAATTGCCTGCGCAATTACTTTGCACAGAATGGTATTTTGTTTCAAATATCTTGTGTAGGTACACCTCAGCAGAATGAGAGGGTCGAACGAAAATATAGACGTATTTTTAATGTGGCACGTGCTTTACGTTTTCAGAAAATTTTGCCAATTTCTTTTTGGGATGAGTGTATTTTGGCGGCTGGTTATTTGATCAATCGAACTCCTTCGAGCCTTCTTGGTTTTAAAATCCCCTATACAATATTATTTGATGCTCCTCCTTCTTATGATGAATTACGTATTTTTGGTTGTCTTTGTTTTGCCCATAACCAAAAAGCTAAGATGGGTAAGTTTGCTCCTCGCAGTCGAAAGTGTATTATTGTGGGGTACCCCCATGGCAAGAAGGGTTGGAAATTATATGATCTAGCTACTGGTGATTTTTTTTGTCTCTCGAGATGTTAAATTTTATGAGAATGAGTTTCACTATTCTGTTGAAGATGATCGTGGTCATATGGCACCTCCTGACCTGGCGCCCCTTGTCTTAGGTGATGATGCTTTGGGGTTTGATCTACCTCATATGGATGGGATGGCCATTGCGGAGGCTAAGGCCACTGTGGAGGACATCGCGGTTGAGGTCGAGGCCGCCGTGGAAGATGCAGCAACGGAGGCCGCCGTGGCGGAGGGAGCCTTGGTGGCTGCGATAGCAGAGGATGAGGCGACGGTGGTGGTGGTGTCGAATGGTAAGGGTGCACTGGGGCGTGGCATGAGTACCAAGATTCCGTCTGTGAAGCTCCGTGACTTTGTTACAAATACAATACGAAAGTTGTCTCATAGGCCTCCCTCCCAACGTTCCACCATGTCCAATCACTCCTCAGGTACTCCTTATTCTATAGCATATTTTTTGAATTATGACAGATTTTCTCTAGGACACAGGAATTTTCTTGTATCTGTAACTGTAGGTACAGAACCGACCTCCTTTAAAGAGGCGGTTAAAGATGCAGGGTGACGATAAGCTATGTAGAAGGAGATACGGACGTTGGAGGATAGTGGTACTTGGACCATGGAGATACTTCTGGCTGGAAAATGTGCTCTGGGGAGTCGGTGGGTGTACAAAATAAAGTATAATGCTGATGGGAGTTTTGAGCGGTTTAAAGCTCGTTTTGTGGTTTTTGGAAATCATCAGGTTGAAGGGATTGATTACATTGACACTTTTGCTCCGGTTGCAAAATTGGTTACTGTTCATGCCTTTCTAGCTGTGGCCGCAGCAAATAATTGGGAACTACATCAGATGGATGTTCACAATACCTTCCTGTATGGAGACCTTACCGAAGAAGTGTATATGAAACTACCACCTGTTTCCAAACCAAACACCCTGGTCAGGTATATCAGCTTCAAAAATCTTTTTATGGACTTAAACTGACGCCTCGTTGTTGGTTTGCGAAGTTGGCATCTTCTTTGCGGGAGTACAAGTTTTGCCAATCGTACTCTGACTATTCGCTTTTTACTCTTCAACCGGACCGCCGCCGCAAGCCGCCGCGAGAAGACCCGCCCGAAGTCACGATCAGCATAGCAGAATGAGGTACCCTTCTTCCCACCCTTGTTTTTCCCTGCACAGTAAACCAAATATCAAACCATCGACTCCTATGTAAAGATCACATGACCTACATAAACCCTGTGTAACTAGTTTAGCTTATCGTATCTTGTGTCAATCGTAAATCGTGACACAAAACAGAAAAAATGACCCAGTTTTAAGATCAGAAACTGTTCCAACCTCCCATGTTCGTATCTAATTTTCTTTCAACCTAGTTAATATTTTAAAATTCTACTTGAATAGTAATTTAGACAACATAATCGAGTTTTAAGCTCTTCAATTAGATTATTTTATTATTGATTTATCTGCTGATTATTCAGCGTCGAATTTGACCAAAAAACTTAATTTCTTAAACCCAAATTTTTTTAATACCGGGTGCGTCCCGCTAAATGAGTCAACTTCGTCATGTACGAATTACAACAAAAGATGCGTATCGTCAACGCGGACGTGCGAGATTTTGCGAAACTTGATTTGGATGTGCGTGCACACCGGAATCAATCTGTATCCGTCGAAAAATACCGTATCGGCCTGTTCTGACACTTGTCATAATTTTGTGTATGCTTGTCGTTTCGCAACGAAACTTATGCCAACGAATTCGTAGCGTTACGCTGCTCCTGTGACCCAAGTTTGGTTTGATTCTGAGAACGTTGACAAAACAACATTTTGCGGGCCCCACGGTTCCACTTGACGGATGATTTCGTGACCGGCTCATCGGAATCCAATTTTGGACACTTTGTTCGGTTCATATCTTTGTTTTGGACTTGTAGTCACTAAGTTTGATAAATTTAGAGAACTTTATCTCTGGCACATTTTTCGGTACAAAGTGGGCTACATGTGGACCCCGTTTTGACCCAAAACTGTCAATTCTGCCTATGTGTCCAAATTGGACTTATGGGTAGTCAATCCTAGATATTTCAAGTATTCTTAGAGCAATGGGGATGTTTGTTACAGCATCCGAAGGCGTACTTGGAGATTCTACTTTTACAGGAGCAGTTGAAGGAGTGTAGAGCCCAGGCAAGTATACCTTGCTAAACTGTAGAGATCGTGTTACATTATTTTCTTGTATTTTTTCTATATATATATATTTCTGTGATGTACCTGTTCAACCTAGGACCGTGAGACATTGCTTAGCATCCGAACAAGATTCGGGTGTCAACGTCGTACGCGGAGTCGTGTAACGTCACTTAGAGAGTTGATACGACGATCCTATATTTTTACGTGCTGGCTTTACCAAGTACATCATACCATAAGACACTTGATACTATTCATGTGATAAAATCTTTTCTGAGTTATTCATGGTAATTCTATATAGGCTTACATGATTCGTGACATGCAACTTGCATATATATAGATATCATTATGACTCGTTGTACTAGCTAGAGGTCATGATCTTGCGTGTTATGGACATGAGACATTGTGGACATGAGACGTGAGATTATATTGGATGGGGAGAGACACACATGCTACATGCTAATTATATATATACTATACTACTGGAATACATGATACTACTTGCTGCTATGGGCTCCCCGACACAGAGCCTGTAGTGGTCTCAGCCTAAGTACTAGTAATGCTCTCATTTTGTATTTCACATAGCTAGTTACATAGCTTGCCCTGAGGATCTATTTTTATTTACTTTATTTCATTTGACTTGAGTATTTTTTGTACCTTGATATGTCCCCTGAGGACCTGGATCCGGATTATGTCCCCAGGTACAACAGAGGAGGATTATCCCAAGATATACGGGACAAGAGCTGACGCTGGAGCAGTACTGGCACCAGAGAACGAGGTTGTGCCAGAGGATTTCTCCTGAGTATTCAGTTACATAGTCAGTTATTTATGCTTATTGTTATTTTATATCTGGACTTATGGACATATTTATTGGTGTTATTCTCTTTTCTTATTGTGTCGGGTTGTTCCCCGAGACATTACTTGTGTGGACTTGATGATGGACTATTTCTTTTTATTTTATTATCTTGACTGGTCTATCATATTGAATTATGATTACTTTTTGTGGATGAGACTAGAATTTTACTGAGATAGATGGTGTAGACTTACATTTATATTTATTACAGCTTAAGTGCACTATAACGGGTCCATTAAATTAGGTTTGCTCATTGGAGTTGTGCTACAGGCCATTGCCACGTGGCTAGTCCCTCGGTATTTTGGGACATGGGCGTGACATGGTTTTTGTGGTGGCCCATGCAGGTCTACGACTATATTGCTTCGGTTTTAACTAAGGAACCGAGCAAGCCTGCAAATTAGGATAGAATAAATTATAGGATCTCATCCACTTGTTGGTCTATTCTTGACCTCTATATCGACTTCAAAATAATTTCTTGACTTGAATCCTGCCTTGACTCCTCTGTGCGTCTCTCATAGTTTACTTTCTATGTAGAATAATGGATCCATGAGCCAGCGACGAGACTCCTGCGGGTACACCATAAGGTGTTGTGGTCACCTACGACGATGGGGTGACGCCACTAAGTAGAGATCCCTCCACTCAATAAAGCAATCAAGCAGATTAGCATGCCTTGAGGTTCCGGTGAGACGATATTCCACCACCGCTACAGTTTACTCCACCAATGCCCATTTTTCACCAGGACAGCCTATGGACGGACAACAGATGTTCCAAATGTTTTATGCAATGATGCAAGCACAACAGCAGATTCATCAAGAGGCCCAGCAACGCCAGGCGAAGAACTTGAGGAACAACTTAGTGACTACACTGGAGCAGGCAAACCCACCAGCTAGACGGCCATCGACGAGATCTATCACTGATTTTTGCCAGCTGAAGTCACATACATTTTCGGGCAAGGAGGAGCCCACTGAAGTTCATGAATGGCTCACAAACACTCAACACCAATTGGAAGCAGCTAAGCTTCCGAGGGAGCGTTGGATGACTACCGTCAGGATGTAGTTGACGGGCAATGCATATCACTGGTGGTTATCTGAGGAGAGATGGCTCAGACCAGACTGAGTCACTTGGGAGGAGTTCTCTAGACTCTTTCAGGAGATGTACATTCCAGCCATTGCCAGAGCGGAACTTAGGGATAAGTTTAACCACCTCACTCAAGGCAACATGACGGTAGAAGAGTACAATGCAGAGTTCATCCGTTTGAGTCGCTTTGCCCCTACTCTGATTCCGACAGAAGAGGAGAAGGCGGAGAAGTTCTTTGACGGACTTAGCTTTGAGCTACAGAGATTAATCGGCTTCGTTGTACTTACTTCATTCACGGACGTCCTTGCTACAGCCCGACGCATAGAGCGTGTCACCAGGAGAGAATTCATCCTGAAACGGCCTTTCACATCAGTACCAGTCAGAGCACCACAGGAAGAAGCTGCAAAAAGACCTCACATGCACCAGCCACCCAGAGCAGCTCCACAGGCACTGCCTGCATGTCAATATTGTGGCAAGCGAGGTCATTACGAGAGCGAGTGCAGACGCAAGTTGGGATTATGCTTGATTTACGGATCCAGCCAACATTCGGCCAAGGATTGCCCTGAGCGTCGAGAGGGAGCACCGATGGTAAACCGACAATCTTTACCAGCACCGAGACCAGCCCAACAGTCACCTATGCCAGCTTATCCAGCACTGGGAGCACCACAGATGGAAGTTGGAGGAGTCATAGCACCAGCTCCAGGAGGGTATCAGCCGATGCCACTCTTGGCATCACAGACAACACTCTTCCAGCAGGCCTAGCAACAACAGAGGGCACCACCACAGGGATGTGGACAGGCTTTTGCGATGATAGTAGAGGAGGCACGGACTCGAGGAGTAGCGAATATGAGTAAGATTTAGTTTTATCATAGCTAGCTATAGTAGCGAATATTTCTAGTAATACTTTAGCGTGTGCCTGTTAGATCCATTCCCAAGCATATACCTAGTATTATATTAACATGAATTTGTTGGTATAGAGTAGTAATATGTAAGTGGTACCCAAGTTTTCAGAAGCTGTAGTTGATCCTCACTCTAATCAGACTCATTTACTCTTGAGTTACTTATCTCTCATTGCCTAGGAAAAAGTTTTATTGCTTCCCTACATATTCTGCTTGAACAAAACCCTCACCCTTCCTCTCGATTTTTTTCCTTGTTCATGGTCCCTAATCCTTTGTGTCGTGCTTCAACAAATGTCATACAACTGCATCATCTCTTCAGGAGCAAACATTTCCTGACCGATTACGTTTCGTTTTTTTTATTGCGAGGACGCAATTCTTTTAAGTTGGGTAGATTATAAACCCCCTGATTTTTAGAATATAAATTTTATTATTTTAATTATTGAGATTAAGAATTTTTTTTTGTATTTTTAGCTAATTATAATAAATATACATTCATGGATTTATATTTATGTGTATTTAATTAATTGTTATTATTGCACAAAAAATATATATTTGGGTGTACAACTATTATTAGAGTATTGCAGAATTTTTTTCTAGAAGTATTTAGGGTTCCAACCTATCTTTAATAGCTACATATATATATGGTTATTAATAATAATAATGATTTACTAAACCCTAAACCCAAACCAAATTAAACCCGAAACCCACATTTAAACCGAAATCCTAAACCGAACACCCCCAGCACCCGTTCGAACCCGACCCCTACAGTAACTCTTTCCCCTTCGCTACAGTAACCCCCGTGTCCCCCTCTCTTCCCCTCCCTATAACCAACGATAACCCCCTCTCTTCCTCTCCCTGAAACCCCCCTTCACACCCCTATATATAGACTAGAGGAGACCACCACCACCAGCATCTCCCCACCAGTCCAGACGAACGCCGACCAAGGCCATCGACCACCGGACCGTCGTCGTAAGCCGCCGCAAGAAGACCCGCCCGAAGTCACGATCAACACAGCAGAGTGAGTTACCCTTCTTTCCACCCCTGTTTCTCCCTGCACAATAAACCAAATATCAAACCATAGAATCCTATGTGAAGACCACATGACCCCCATGAACCCTGTGTAATTAGCTTAGCTTATCGTGTCCTGTGTCGATCGCAAATAACGACACAAAATATGAAAAAATGACCCAGTTTTTAAGATCAAAAACTATTCTAACCTCCCATGTTCATGTCTAATTTTCTTCCAACCTAGTTAATATTTTAAAATTCTACTTGAACAGTAATTTAGACAACATAATCGAGTTTTAAGCTCTTCAATTAGATTATTTTATGGTTGATTTATCTGCTGATTATTCAGCGTCGAATTTGACCAAAAACTTAATTTTTTAAACCCAAATTTTCTCAATACAGGGTGCGTTCTGCTAAATGAGACAACTTCGTCGTGTGCAAATTACACCGAAAGGCGTGTATCGTCAACGCAGACGTGTGAGATTTTGTGGAACTTTATTTGGGTGTGCGTGCACACCGGAATCAACGCGTATCCGTCGAAAAATATCGTATCGGTCTGTTTTGACACTTGTCATAACTTCGTGTGTACTTATCGTTTCGCAACAAAACTTGGGCCAAAGGATTCGCAGTATTACGCTGGTCCTGTGACCCAAGTTTGATTCAATTCTGAGAACTTTATCTCTGGCACATTTTTTTATGCGAAGTGGGCCACATGTAGACCCCGCTTTGACCCAAAACTGTCAATTATGCCCCTGTGTCCAAATTGGACTTATGTGTAGTCAATCCTAACTATTTCAAGTATTCTGAGAATAATGGTGATATTTGTTACAGCATCTGGAGGTGTACTTGGAGATTCCACTTTTACAGGAGCAGTTGACGAAGTACAGAGCCCAGGCAAGTGTACCTTACCAAACTGCAGAGATCCTGTTACATTATTTTCTTGTGTTCTTTCTATATATATTTTTTTATGATGTACCTGTTCAACCTAGGACCGTGAGACTTTGCTTAGCGTCCGAACAAGATTCGGGTGTCGACGTCATACGTGGAGTCGTTTAACATCACTTAGAGAGTTGATACCACGATCCTATATTTTTGCGTGTTTGCTTTACCAAGTACGTCATACCATAAGACACTTGACACTATTCATGTGACATAATATTTTCTGAGTTATTCATGGTGATTCTGTATAGGCTTACATGATTCGTGACATGAGACTTGCATATATAGATATATCATTATAACTCGTTGTACTAGCTAGAGGTCATGATCTTGCGTGTTATGGACATGAGACATTGTGGACATGAGACGTGAGGTTACATTGGGTGGAGATAGACACACATGCTATATGCTGATTATATATATACTATACTACTGGAGTACATGATACTAATTGCTGTTATGGGCTCCCCGACACAGAGCATATAATGGTCTCAGCCTGAGTACTAGTGATGCTCTTATTTTGTATTTCACATAGCTGGTTACATAACTTGCCCTGAGGATCTATTTTTATTTACTGCATTTTATTTGGCTTGAGTGTTTCTTGTACCTTGCTATGCCCCCTGAGGACCTGGATCCGGATTATGTCCCCAGGTAAAGCAGAGAAGGATTACCCCGAGATATACGGGACATGAGCTGACGATGGAGCAGTACTGGCACCAGAGGACGAGGTTGTGCACTACCAAAAAAAGTTAAATTAGCGACGTCTAAAAACGTCGCTAAATAACCAAAAATCGTCGCTAATTTGGTTTAGCGACGTAATTAGCGACATTTTAAAGCAGTCAGAAAAAACCAAGTCGTTAAGTGTCGCTATGCCGACGTTTTTTAGCGACTTTAATGTGTCGCTAAATTTAGCGACGTTTAGCGACGCCGCGTCACTAAATAGCGACGTTTATTAAAGTCGCTAAACGTCGCTGATTAGCGACTTATATAGCGACGTTACATCGACGTCTTTAATGACCTGGCAATACTGACATGTCAGTAATTTACGATGTACAGCGACGTTTTTAGCGACGTCATTAGCGACGTATTTAGCGACTTGTTACAGCATCGCTAATTAGCGACGTATTTAGCGACTTAAGTTAACGTCGCTAAACATCGCTAAAAACGTCACTAATTTTCAAAAAAAATATTGCATTTCTGGGTTTACCAACCCCCTTGGGTTCATTATCAGGTATATGATGGTAGTAGAAATAATTGAATAAAGAACACAGTAGCAGCACCAAGGGAAAAATTTTTAGTGCACTGGGCAAATACAGGCCAAGTATCAGTCATCAGTTGTAAACCAAAATATGAATAATATAATAAAATTTGAAGAAAAGAAAGCATCCAGCAAATCTCATCGTAAACGTAAAGAATATGGCAAATTTATATCCATACAATCGCATCCTAAATAATAATAAAAATATAAATATCCAGTAACTAACTATACTACTGCGGATCTGCAGGAGGCTGACCACCGGCGTGCTTGAAGGATAAGAACTCCTCATACTCGTCCCGTGGAATCGATACCAATGTCGATGGAGAAGGCAGTGCCGTCGGTGGAGTCTGTATCGATGTAGGCGCACTAGGAGGCCGTGCCCGCTCTAAGTCTGCGAGTCGCTGGTTGTAAGAATCCATGGTAGATAACAGCCTCGTACTGCTATGAACCATTGAATCCTGCATCATCGTCAGCCTCTCTCCCATTGATACCTGTGACGCCTGCAGCCCCATGATGTTGCGGTCATTGGAGGCTCTAATATCATTTGTCAATTCCTGGAACTCCGTCATGCTGCGGTCGAGCATATCGAATCGTGCGATGAGCATCGGATCGTCCGCCTGCGGCTGGGACCGGGGCTGCTCCTCCATCCTTCGCAGCAACTCATCACGGAGAGACGCAATCTAACGGCAACGGCCTCCTGGACTCTGGCCGACGATTGCGAGGGCTGCGACTGCCAGGGCTGTATGGAATGCGCAGCTGTCGGTGAGGCCCTAGATGACTGCGTCGCAACCAGGACGCCATAGGAGCCCATACCGTATTACGTACCCTCTGGAGACCACTAGCTGCGGTCACCCACAGGTCGTCCGCCGACGGAGCTGGAGCGGGCTGCGACGAAGTACCAGCCTCTCCAGGTGTAGGTGCACTAGCAGTCGCCCGCTCACGCAGCCTAAGATACTCGGCCTATTAAGGTTTTGAAACTCGATAATTGTCTAAGTTATATTAAAATTAACACAAAGTAAAGTAATACTTACATAGGTCTGCGAGGCCCTCTCATCAATGAGATTTCCGTCCTTGCGATGGGTGGCCAAGAAGACGGTCACCATGTTGGCATCCTCACCCCTCTGTACCTGTTAAAAATATATTATTTAGTACTAAACTTAAACATTTTTTCCTACTACCATTTTATGGTACTTATATTAAAATAATATAATTTAAAAGAAAAAACATACCAAACGACGGAAATGTTCCTTCATCGGAATCGAGCCACCACACCACTTGGCAGTATTTCGCCTAGCCGCCTCGGCCTTCTCAGACCTTTTCTTGTAGCTCGGATCGTCGAATCTAGCCCTCATCGCAGTCCACTGCTCAGGCGTGATCCAACCTTGGATCGGTTTTCCATCACGATCACGAGCCTTCTGGTCATCCAGAGCATCTCAGATAAGCTTGGCGGCAACGGTCGGAAAGAGCCGCTCGATCAACTCGACCCGGTGCGGAGGATAAAAATATGTTTGCTACAATAAATAATTTAGTAAGTGAGCATCACGGATAAGTTATATAATATGCGTAAATTAGAGGATTTATTTAATATACTTTTACCTGGAAGTGCGCAAACCAGAATGCCTTTCTCTCCTCCGGAGCCTCAGAGTAGTTGATCCAAGGGCCACCGTAGTTGTTCCTCAGAAATTGGCCCAGGCATCTCTGAACCGACGATGGACGATATCTATACAGAGATAATAATTTAGAATACTGAAAAAGTCAATATACGATGAATAAAGAAATACACGATATATATTATACTAAACCATCTAATTGACTTACTTTGTACCGTCGGCCCAAATCTCTGTCCTCGTCTCCTCCGGAGGTGCGCATGGAGAATCTTTCTTATGTTGGGACAATGTGGGCACGACCTCCTCGATATACTCATCTGTCCGCATGGTTCCGTCAGCAGGAGGAACGCTGGACGAGGGTGTACTATCACGCCTGGAACTACTCATCCCAATAGTCGGAGATGTGAGTGATCGATATACTTGAGTACTGGACGACGATGATCCGGAACCCACAGTAGGCAGTACCGGAGGAGCACTCTGTCTACCTCGGGACCTGCCGAATCCTCCGCGTCGTCCTGTCATATCTGATAACAATATATGATGAATATAGAGAAACACAAATATATATTATATTCTACAGTCGAAATATGATGCATATCTCAAAGCATTCTACAGTCAAAATATAATACATATATTCGTTAATGGAATATATTTTACAGTCAAAATATAGTTACATTCTACTTTGTCAATTTTCCAACCTTGATCTACATTCTACAATCAAAATATAGTTACATTCTACATGCAATATATTTTATTTTCAATCATCTTCAGAAAATTTATCTTGTTCGCCTTTCTCGTCCTCCTCTTCCTCGTCTTCACTTTCATCTACTTCGTCTTCCTCTTCGGATAATTCTACATCTTCTACATTATTACTCGTGTAATGAGTAACTTCCGTTGAGTCCACATCTACAATATTTGTTACAAGAGGTAGATTGTCCTCCTGATAAGCTATTTCGTCAATGTCAAAGGTATTTCTAGCTTTAGTCTTGCATACTGCCCACCAATCCGACCTCGCTGTCCCCCGTCTAGGATAAGTTGTGAAGTACACGAGCTGAGCCTGACTTGATAGGACAAATGGTTCGTAGCCTTGATATCTACGTTTGTAGTTTATATCCACAAGGCCATGCTTGTCAATTTTCCAACCTTGATCTTGAATCATCGAACCATTCACACCTGAATAGCACGATATTAGCAGGTTCTGTGCCATAATTATATGTCAACTCCACAATCTCTCGTAAGATGCCAAAAAAATTATTGCCCGGATTGACGTCTTTGTAGTTCGAAGATTTGACACACAAACAACTATTTTTCGTGGAATCAAGATCCAGAAAGCTGTCTCTAATAGGAGCATTTGTTGACTTGAACCTGAACCCATTCACACAGAAACTTGGCCATATTTTTACGGCAGTAATTGGTCCCTTGGCTAGAGTTCTAATAGATTCAGTCTCGGGTGTTATTAGACGATCGACCTAAATACCAAAGTAGCGATAGTAAGTTATTTGTTTTGCAAGTGCAGAAATAAAAAGTAATTACCAAGCATCTTACATATGCGCTCAACCAAGAAGGAAAATGGCATCTCATATCTTGTTCTACTTATTCTTCTGTTTGGTAGGGTCTAACCGACCTCAACTCATCATTATATGTGCTGAAAAACAATGAAGCAACTGCTGATTAGTAGCATAATAGTATCTTATACTATTACATTGAGATGATGTAAACGTGGACGTATTAATTACTTACCCCTCTAGCTTCTCCACTTCATCCTCGTCGCAATTGAGTAATATATACAATTGGGCAGCCCTTAGCTCATCGTCATTCAAATATCTCTTCTTTATTTTTTTTGAAGGCTTTCCGGACGCATTGAATACTTTGAGTATTGCATCATTAGATTTCTGATATGCGTCGTCGTTTCTCGGAGCTTTTGTCCTATTAGTAGCAACATGCGGTTTGAAATACGTCGAGCAAAAGTTTGTAATCTCCTCGAGAACATAAGCTTCACAAATAGAGCCCTCAACCCGTGCCTTATTTTTTACCTTTCTCTTTAGGTAATTCAGATGCCGCTCGAAGGGGTACATCCACCGATAACCGACAGGACCACCAACACGTGCCTCATAGGAAAGATGAATTGACAAATGCTCCATAGAGTCGAAGAATCCAGCAGGAAACACCTTCTCGAGCTTACATAGTGTTATCGCAATGTCCTTCTCTTGCTTTTCTAGACGATCGACGAGTAACTTAGTACAACAAAGATCTCTGAAGAATATGCTCAGCTCTGTCAATAGGTTCCAAACGACCTGCGGTAAGAATTCCCGAAATGCAATTGGAATTAACCTCTCCATGAATACGTGACAATCGTGGCTCTTCATACCCACCAGTTTATTCTCCTTGAGGTCGACGCATCTTCTCAAGTTTGACACGTACCCGTCTGGAAACTTTAGACCCTGAATCCACCTACAAAGTCTACCTTTATCCTCTTTCTCCAGTGAGAAAACTGACTTAGGTTGCTTTAACTTTCCATTCTCCTCCTCTATCAAATGCAATGCAGGACGTCTACATATTTCTTCTAAGTCCAACCTGGCCTTCGGATTATCTTTTGTTTTCCCCTTTACCTCCATTACAGTATTAATTATGTTATCAAACATATTCTTCTCGATATGCATGACATCAAGGTTATGTCTGATCAAATTGGTGCTCCAATATGGCAGATCCCAGAATATACTCCTCTTTGTCTAGTTATGGGTGCGACCAAATCTGTCACACTTGTACCCCTTAGCAGGCTCTTCGATAGCACTTGGTAAATCTTTTACCTCTTCCCATATCGTGCATCCGGGCCACCTTGACGGTGGATTGGCCTTCACCACAACTCCCGCACGAAAAGCATTCTGGTTCCTCCGGTACGGATGATCCTTCGGCAAAAATTGTCGATGACAATCGAAGAAGCACGGTTTACCTCCATGTTTCAAACGGAAAGCCTGAGTACGGTCCATGCAATACGGACATAAGAGACAACCATGGGTGCTCCATCCCTATAACATTCCATAGGCCGGAAAGTCGTTGATGGTCCACATAAGTGCTGCCCTCATCTGAAAATTCTGCTTTCTAGAAATATCGTACGTGTTGGCACCTACTTTCCACAGCTGATTCAACTCATCTATCAAAGGCTGTAAATACACATCGATGTTCCTCTTCGGATTGTTCAGACCCAGGATAATAACGGTTAGGAACATATACGGAGTCTTCATGCACATCCAAGGCGGTAGATTGTACGGAGTGACGATCACAGGCCAACACGAATACTGGGAGCCCGAAAGTCCGAATGGGGTAAAACCGTCAGAGGAGAGCCCCAATATGACATTACGCGCTTCCTCGACAAAATGTGGATACTCTCGATCAAAGTGCTTCCATGCTTCTCCATCGGATGGATGATCCAATACTCCTTCGATCTGTTTTCGCCTGTGCCAACTCATGTTTTCTGCAGTCTCCTTAACCATAAACAACCGCTGCAACCGCGGCGTCAAAGGCAAGTAATGCATCGAATCGGTAGGCTTTCTTGTACCGACAAACTTTCCTCTAACAGTGGCCTTATAGCGATCAGCACCACAGAATCTGTACGCATCTTCATTCTTGTCGTCTTTGTAGTACAACATGCACCCGTTGCGACATGCATCAATTTTCTCGTATCCTATCCAAAGCGATCTCACCATCCTCTTAGATCGATAGAAGTCTTTAGGAAACTTTGCACCCTCGGGCAAGATCTCTATAATCAAATCGAGCAGTCGATTATAGCATTCTTGCGACATATTAAAATCGGACTTGATGCTCAATAATCTTGTAACCACCTCCAACGGTGAATGATCCTCACAACCAGGATATAGTGGAGTCCTTGCATTCTCTAGCAACTCCAACAACTTTGCAGCATCGGCATTCGGTGCCTCCTCAGCTGCATCATAATTGTCCGGAATGAAACTAGGTCCCGCCGTATCATAATTGTTCGGATTGAAACTAGGCCCCGCCGCATCATAAACCATGTTCACCAACCCGTCGTCGTAAGCATCGTGGTCGTGGAAATCCATATACGGCTCCACATAGGGCTCCGACTCCGATGCTAGAGATACAAGTTCTCCGTGCGTGGTCCACTGATAGTAATTGGGCGTGAAGCCCTTCGAGTATAAATGATATGTAACTTTCACTTCTGGATGATATTTTCTGTTGCGACATCTCACACACGGACACTTAATTTTGGTACCGTCCATGTACTAAGGGAAAGCCTTGGCGAACTGCAGGAACTGCTGTACACCCTCAATGAATTCATCCCGCACACCGCACATGTCATCAGGATGACGGTTGTACATCCACGAACGATGACGCAGATAGTAATTCATATCCATTTCTAGATACTTCTGCAAAAATGACAGTATGTATCATATAAATCATTACATACAGTGGTTTATCACCTAACTTCATAACTTAACCGTACTATAAAAATCATAACTGATATAATACATACTTTTATTTATCAAACTCTAAAATAAACAATATTCAAAACAACTGACCATTTATCAAAGTCTAAAATAAGCAATACTTTCATTTCATAACTGATATAATACATACTTTCATTTATCAAAGTCCAAGAGCCCTTAAAATGATAAACAGGGTTAACTAGTTCATGGTGATGTTTCTAAGGCACTTCTAGATCCATACTAGTTTATACTAGTCAATACTAGATTAATACCTTGCTACACTGTCTTCTAGGTCGTACTAGGATATTCTGCTTTAAAATTAAGTACTGTACTATCCACACTGAGAGCCTCTTACCCTTGACCTGGCACCTTGCACTTCATCCTTATACTTTCTTACTGGACTACAACCCATAGCAGTCACTCCATGATACCACAGTATCAGTTCACTTCACAGCACTTTTGCGCTCTAATTGAACTGCACTACACTGATTACTATTGCCAATTAAATCCCTGATACCACAGTATCAGTTAAGGGTTGTATTGGCATGCAACAAGTGACCGGTGAACACCTACCCGATACTTGTCTATACCTTAACCCAAACACATGCCTGCAGACCCTAACTAAGTCTGCACAACCTCTGATACTTTGCACTTATTCTGCAGTGGCTAAATCTTTCCTTCACTTAGTTGTTTCCAACTACCCTTAGCTACTGCCATGGCTCACAGCAGTGCTTATTGCTGCCTTGCCATTGCTCAAGCATGCATGTGTTTGATGCTGCTCAAGTGTGCACCAACACTCTCCCACTGCAGAAGATGACAGGAACCAATCCCCTCCTCACAGTGCCAACCCGACACCACTGCAACACATTGCCAGCTTGCCTAATGCACTAGGCCAAACTGAATTGAGTTCAGTTCCTAAAGCCTCATAGTTCAGTAGTGACACCCACACACAACTCGACTCTTCTACCCTCTCCCACATCAAGCACAGCTAGAAGACACTATGAACACCAACACAGATAACAGTAGCTATATACCTATATATATATATATATATCGAGATACACCTATATATGCATACACTCTCTCATATGCAAATAGATAATACACCAATTTACATATACATATCATATGATACTCTAAGGCATAAATAGACACACACACACACAACCACTAGTCCAATTCACAAACATTTGGTGTGCAACACCAAGATACTCTAGGATACATCCTCCATACACCACACCACCATGATACCAACCCTCAATTCACATGGACACATCCAATAGATCAAATATTGTGTGTGTGTCAGTGTGTGTGTGTGTCATGCCTGTGTCAGTGTTAGTGTCTGTGTGTGTGTGTGTGTGTGTCTGCGTCTGTGTGTGTGTCGTGTGTGTCTGTCAGTGTCTGTGTGCGTGTGTCGTGTCTGTCAAGTGTGTCTTGTGTTAGTGTCACATGAGAGAGAAAGAGAGAGAGAGAGATTACCTAGAGCTCGAGGAGGAGGAGGGGGATGCCGGAGTAGCCGCAGTCGTGGAGAGCCGGTCGCCGGAGAGGGGGGGCGGGGGAAATCGAAAAGTTTCAAATTTTTGACAGATGGGGGAAAAGAAAACTAAGCCCTAATTAACCAAAATTTAGCGATGTTTAGCGACGTCAAATAAAAACGTCGCTAAAATAAAAATTAGCGACGTCAAAAACGTCGCTAAATACGTTGCTAAATATTTTTGATACGTACGTCGCTAATTACGACGCTAAACGTCGCTAAATCAAATATATTAGCGACGTTTAGCGACCTTAATTGAACTTATAGCGAGTAATCTTTTAAAATCTTAATAAAAGTCGCTAAACGTCGCTAAATGTCGCCATTTAGCGACATCTAGCGACGTTTTTTATGGAGTCGCTAATTTAGCGACGTATTTACTTGGAGTCGCTAAAATACGTCGCTAATCCCGCTTTTTCTAGTAGTGGTGTCAGAGGATTTCTCCTGATTATTCAGTTACATACTCAGTTATTTATGCTTATTATTATTATTTTATATCTGGACTTATGGACATATGTATTGGTGTTATTCTCTTTTCTTATTGTATCGGGTTGTTCCCCAAGATATTACTTGTGTGGACTTGATGATGGACTATTTCTTTTTATTTTATTATCTTGACTGGTCTATCATATTGAATTATGATTACTTTCTGTGGATGAGACTAGAATTTTATTGAGATAGATGGTGTAGACGTGCATTTATATTTATTACAGCTTAAGTGCACTCTAACGGGTCCATTAAATTGGGTTTGTCCATTGGAGTTGTGCTGCTGGTCATTGCCACGTGGCTAGTCCCTCGGTATTTTGGGACTGGGGCGTGACACCCGGTGTGATCATTGGGATGCGACTTTGAGGGTTGTTAGATTTCTGAAGGGTTGTCCCGGTCAAGGCATTCTTCTTCTCTCTGACTGTGATTTGCGACTCCGAGGGTGGTGTGATTCTGATTTGGCGAGTTGTCCCATCACACGACGCTCTTTGTCTAGTTGGTTAATTTTTCTTGGTGATTCGTCCATCTCTTGGAAGACAAAAAAATAGGTGACGGTGTCCCGTTCTTCGGCTGAAGCGGAGTACCGTGCGATGACGGCGGTCACGCGTGAGCTTAAGTGGTTGAAGGGGTTGCTTGGCAGTTTGGGGGTACAACATTCGTGTGGTATGGATTTGTTTCGTGATAGTCAATCTGCTTTACATCTTGCGCAGAACCCAGTTTTCCATGAGCGCACAAAACACATTGCAGTGGATTGTCATTTTTTGAGGGATGATGTTTGCTGGAGTTATTCGTCAATCTCATGTGCCAACGGATGGGCAACTGGCGGATGTTTTCACCAAAGCTTTAGGCAAACAGCAATTTGAGTTTCTTTTGCGTAAGTTGGACATTTGTGACTTGCATGCTCCAACTTGAGGGGGGTATTGGGATTAAATTGTATTATTATATTGTATTTTTGGTGATTAGCTATATATGGTGATTGGGGTATTGGGATTAAATTATATTTATGGTGATTGACCATGTGACTTAGGCCCCAAGTTGATATGAGGATGTATATATATGTAATATCACGATGAATAAAATACCTAGAATATTATCTCCTATCATTTCTTCACACAACTCTCCCCCACCCCCCAACCCACCCACCCTACCCTCCCCGACAAACACTCCCCTACCCGCGCCGTACACCCGCCCCCCGTCCGCGCTGCCCGTCATCCTCGTCGCCCGCCAACCCGTCCGCGCGCCTGCTCTACCAGCAGTCGGAGGGGAGGAAGAAAGGGAGGTACAATTTGGTCCAAATTTTTTTCAGGGTATCAAATTGGTACCTCTGAAAGTTGAGAGTATCAAGTTGAAAAACAGTGATAGTTGAGGGTATCAAGTTGCAATTAAGTCAATTTTTTTCTTCCAAAAGTGTGAGAAAATATAAACAGATAGAAAATTTTGGAAGAATTTATCCAACTACCCCTCAAAAAGATAAATATAAATTATGATTTGAAAAAACAAAAGACTAAATAATAATTATATCTTTATCTCATAAACAATTTTTTTTTCACTTTTCTCTATATACATTTTAGTTATAAAAATAATTACATTCATTTTACTTTCCTTAATTTTCCTTTGCCTCAAAATTTTCTTTCCCTCTCAAAAGAGCTGCCAAACGAACTCTTAAAGTGTTTGCTAGACGAGGGACCAAATCACTTGGAAGAATGAAATGTTCAATTGTGAGGGGATGGTGAACAAAGGAATCAAGACAATGACTATAAGAAAACCTTGCCAAGCAACCTTATGATCGTTGGAAATGTCATCCTTTAACTGGATCTTTACAAAGATACAAAGATAGTGAGCTTTTTCTTCACATCCCATTTAGTATAACATTACCTTACAGTAAGATATGGCACATGTTAACCTTCTGTAGACTTGGCAACTATCTCAAGTATTTATCCCTCAAGTATTTATCCAGTATCATAATGATATCTTTATTACTTATATTAACGTGCGCAAAAAGTAGTTGGTCCACAAAATCTATCACGTCCATATTATCTCTGATAGGATTTGTTTCGAATATATTACTCGCACCCCCAAGTGCGCAAAAGAGTAATAGGTCCACCAAAATCTCCCAGCGGAATATTTTTACTATCCAAAAAACCTATTATGTCCATATTACCTCTGATAGGGTTTGTTTCGAATCTATTAATCGCACCCCCAAGTGCACTAAAGAGTAATAGGTCCACCAAATTCGTTAACAACAGCTTAATCATTGCCTTCACATCCCATAAAGTATACCATTTACTTCCATTAAAAATTAGTGTAATATTTATATCAAGTATAATAATAATAATAATAATATTTATTTATATCAAAGTTGTTAAAAAAATGCGGCTTAAAATTTTGTTAATTTTAATTTAAACACATGGTTTTCTAATTATTTATATCAAAGTCTTGAAATTTTAATCCATACAGAAACAAAAAAACTGAATAGTACTAGTTGGGGTTAATCCTACCTAGGATTATCACATCTCCAACAAACATTCACTTTCAAGAATCATCCAAACAACCAAATTCTTTTTTTTTTCAACTTTCAACAACCATCTAAACAACTGAACTCATTTATTCTTTCATGCTTCTGTGAAGGCCCTCTATGTATCAATTTGTCTAACAAAAAAACATATAGGCCATGAACCTGTCTGATATATAGAAATTAATTAGTATAGAGTTCGAAGTATTTACATAAACATAGGCCAAGATGAATCCAAATAAAAACAATGACTTAAAACAACTCATGGCTAAAGGGGTTAATAAAAGCCACCAAGACAAACTATAGTATTGATGAACAAAACTAGAACATCAAAATAAACGAGGATAGGTATCCATAGAACTAATGTTCACTAGATTCAGCACAACTGAACTCAGCATATCCATGGAAATATAATCTGAATATCACAGGCATACTTTTATCAATGTTCTCACATCATACACTATAACGTGTTCTGACATCACCTGTTTACATGTTGCTAATCACCAACTGCATTTTATGTTTCTCTGCCATATCATACGGAGGCTACTGTTTGTCAAAATCTATTTCGGACCCTTCCTATGACAATTGGTATCGGTTGTATATGCAGTTTTGGATCGGAGTATCAAGATATTTGTTTTGTAAACCCAAAAATAAATGTATTTTAAAAAACATGAAAAAATATTTGATACATTTAGACATAATTTAATATGGATGCAGTGTACCAGGTGCTCCCGGGAAGGGAATAATATTCAGGAAGAACAATCACGTGAGCATCGAGGGCTACTGTGATTCTGACTGGGCTAGTTGTGCTGATGACAGAAGGTCTACCTCGGGATATTGCATATTTGTAGGAGGTAACTTAGTCTCCTGGAGGAGTAAGAAGCAGTCTGTGGTGGCCAGATCGACAGCTGAAGCAGAGTACAGAGCTATGGCCTTGGGAGTTGCAGAGCTGCTATGGTTGAAGAATATGTTGGTGGAGCTGAAGCTGGATCAAGAAGCCAAGATGAAGCTGTGGTGTGACAATCAGTCAGCTATTAGTATCGCCAATAATCCAGTACAGCATGACAGGACCAAACACATCGAGATTGATAGATTCTTCATCAAAGAGAAGTTGGATAGTGGATTACTAGAGCTTGGCCATGTTCCAACCAGGGATCAAGTAGCAGATGGACTAACCAAGAGACTCGCCTCAGTGAGCATGATTAGAGGATGTGACAAGATGGGCTTAGTGAATATCTTTCACCCATCTTGAGGGGGAGTGTTGATATGGTATGTTGGGTGTCATATTTAAGTATAGTATAAGCACATGGGAATATCCTGAGGACATATTTGGGATGCCAGAATATGTCACAGGATATTCCATTATGAGATTATTGTCATAATGATTGAGATCATTGTATTAATGACTGTAAGGCTATATAATGCCAATGAGACAATCAATAAAATAATCAACTAATTTCAACATGGTATCAGAGCCAAGTTTCCACAAACCCTAGCCGTCACCAAGCTTCCACAAACCCACAGGAGGATTTCCTAGATCTCCTCCACCGAACTCTTCCACGCTCCCCCCCCTTCTTTCCTTCTCCGTCCTTCGCAGGCCGCCCTTCACTATTGCTGCCCCGTCCCGCTACTGCTGAGGCTACTACTACTGTTGCGGCTGCTGCGACTGCTGCTGCTGCTGCTGCGACGGCGGCCGTGACATGCGTGCTGCCGCCTCCTCCGCACCAGCACGAGACAACGCCTAATAGGGATGCTTAGATCTGAAAAAAGGGGGGACGTGTTCGGATCTAGGAGCGGACGACGAGGACGAGCATGAGTCGTGGAGCGGACGTGACGTGATTGGATAGACGACGCATCGATGGAGGAGATCATCAAGAAGCTAGATTCTGCAGAGGTGGCGACGTTGATGAAGTTGTTGACGATGTCGGCTGGTGAGAACACGACACGAACGTCGCCGGAGTTGAAGCTTCCCTCCATCGATCTGAAATTAGATGGACCAGCCACCTATCTGAGTTGGTCACGGCGGGTGAGAAGAACCCTCACAAGAAAAAACATGGAGGGGTTCCTGACGGGCGAGGCGACAGAGCCGGACGAGGGCTCGACAGGACGCGATGAGTGGAAGTCCACTCATATGGTGATCTACATCTGGCTTCTCAACTCCTTAGTCCAGTCTATTGTCGCCACAGTAGACGGTATTAAGATGGTGAAAGATGTGTGGAAGAAGTTGGGAAGGACCTATGATGGTGTGGGGAACAACTTACGGGTCTTCCAGATAAAGGGGGAGATTGATGACACCGTACAGGAAGAGAAGACGGTGCAGAAGTATGCCACAGAGTTGGAGCGTCTGTGGTTGGATTATGATCACTCCTCAGATCGGGCGAGCTGCGGGGACCCTAAGTGTAAGGAGAGACAGGTGTGTCTGCAGGAGAGGACGAAGAAGTTCCTCAAAGGGCTGACTGCAGCTTTCGCACAGAGGACGGCCCTACTTCTAGCCCAACAAAATATCCCTAGCCTTGAGGAGGCTATCTCAGCCATGATCCAGGAGGAGACATGCATCAGGCTGCAAGCCGGGACAGGTGGTCCCCCCGAAGCAAAGTCAGCACTAGCGATCACCAGCTCAAGTAACACAGGATCTAAGGGAGAGCCCTGGCAGCATAACCGGCAGTGCTACAACTGTGGGGATATGGGTCATCATCGATATGCTTGTACCAAACCACCTAGGAAGGGAGATTCAGGTGGTGGACGAGGACCGTTCGGCGGACGAGGATATAATGGAGGACGTGGTCGTGGTCGAGGGGATAGACGAGGCGGCCGAGGAGGTTATCGGGCGAACCTTCTGATATCAGAAGGGAACGGAGAAGCTGATGGCACATTTACTGTGGAGGACCAGGCACTGGGAGACATGAGGAGTAGAACAGAGGAGACGTCCACCTCATTCTTTGTTAGGGACAACGCTGCCATGTATGCCCATCCATCAGAAGGTACTGACGAATCACTTGCCCTTGCGTCTATCTCTTTCCTTAAATCATCAGACTAGATTATCGACTCAGGAGCATCTCGGCATGTGACGGGGAATGCTAGTGAGTTTTCTTCCTACACTCACCTAGCATCAGCAGACAGCATTCAGACAACTGATGGCACTTTCCAACCAGTGGTCGGTAAGGGTACTGTTAATTGTACAGGTTCAGTAAGATTATCCAATATTTTACAGGCTCTATCCTTTCCAGTCAATCTCTTGTCCATTAGTTCTATAATCCTCCAACTTAAATGCATTGATTCTTTTGATATTCCTAAGGTAACCTTCCAGAAGAAAGGGACAGGACGAAGACTTGGGACTGGCACTTGGCATGAGGGACTGTGGTACCTAGATTGAGAAGGACTGGACTCAGCATTGGTATCTATGGCAGAGAAGGCTGGCATGGAAGGACTGCAGCAGAGGACTGGGGATACCTTGATACTCCATCATCGGAGGATGGGACATTCTTCCTTTGATACTTTAAGTAAGTTGTATCCAGAGATTTATGCACAAACAAATAAAGAGAAATTAGTATGTGATGCGTGCGAGTTAGAAAAACTTACTAGGAGCTCATATGTTGGCACGGGTCATAGGAGCACTTTTGCTTTTGAGGTAGTACATTCTGATGTCTGGGGTCCATGTGCTACTAACACTATGAATGGTTATAAGTACTTTGTTTCTTTCATTGAGTGTGCCTCTCGTGTTACCTGGTTATATTTGATGAAAAATAAGAATGATGTACCTGCTTGTTTTCGGAATTTCCATAAGCATGTCCAGACTCAGTACAAAGCAGTTGTGAAGGTACTGAGGTCTGACAATGGAACAGAGTATACCAACATGACGCTTGCAGAATACTTGTCAGCACACAGAATACAGCATCAGACCACCTGTGCATACACAACAGCACAAAATGGAGTTGCAGAAAGGAAAAACAGACACCTTCTAGAGGTCGCAAGAAGTATGATGATCGACATGAATGTCCCACAGAGTCTGTGGGGGCATGCAGTGTTGACAGCAGCTCAACTCATCAACAGGATGCCCTCGAAGGTCCTCGGATGGAAGTTCCCATGTGAGGTATTGCAAGGCAATAATAGTGGGATACTCCCACTGAAGGTGTTTGGATGTGTGTGTTTTGTGAAGGACAACAGGCCATCAGTCGGGAAACTTGACCCTAGAGCGGTCAAATGCATCTTCGTAGGCTACTCGACGACCCAGAAGGGGTATGTGTGCTGGAGTGCAGTAGAGAATAAGAAGTTTGTCAGTATGGATGTCCACTTTCGGGAGCATGAGCCATACTACCGCCAGGACGGAACTTCACACAACACGCATAATACTGCCAGTATTAGGCGAGAGGGGGAGATGGAGAACTTGGTGGTAACCGATTTAGAAGTTTGGCATGGAGGCACGGAGAAGGGACAAGAAGGTGAAGGTGTTAGGCCTACGGCTCAGGGAGAGTTACTTACCTACAGCAGGAGAGAGAAGCAAACTGCAGGACCAGTACCGATAGTGCCAATGCCAAGTCCCTTGCCTGCGTTCGTCCCAACTCCTGAGGCACCGACACCAACCTCCTTCAGGTGATACCCTCTCCTTCACAAGATATCATTCCTCCTTCTACTCCTCCCACACCACTATCTGTACGGAGGACCACTCGCAGCAATGCAGGAAATTCTCCAAACAGATATGGTTGGGATATTGCTCAGTTTGTTTCTTATGACCATATTCCTTCTTCTTATGGAGCATTTATAGCATCTTTGGATAGTATTACTGTACCTAACAATTGGCAGGTTGCCAAGAACGATCCAAAGTGGAAAGCGGCAATGCACGAGAAGTTGGGAGCTCTGGAGAAGAACCACACTTGGGAGCTTGTGAGACTGCCAGAGGGGAAGAGAGCAGTTGGATGCAAGTGGATCTTTACCGTGAAGCAGAAACCAGATGGACAGGTTGAGCGCTACAAATCTCGACTAGTAGCCAAATGATACAGTCAGACGTACGGCATCGACTATGACGAGACATTTGTACCAGTTGCAAAGATAAGCACTGTCATGACTCTGATTTCTCTGGCAGCGAATGGTGGATGGAAGCTACACCAACTGGATGTGAAGAATGCGTTTCTTCATGGAGATCTAGTGGAGGAGGTGTACATGGAGATACCACCAGGATTTGGCACCAATCAGACAGTAGGCAAGGTCTGTAGGTTGAAGAAGTCCCTCTATGGACTGAAGCAGTCTCCTCGAGCGTGGTTTGACAGATTCAGAAGGGCGATGATAGGGATGGGATATCAGCAGATCAATGCTGATCATACTGTGTTCTTCCGTCGGAGTGGAGGCCACATCACCATGCTTGCGGTGTATGTGGACGATATGATTATCACAGGAGATGATGAGCAGGAGATCGCCCAACTCAAAGAAAAGCTTGGCAAGGAATTCGAGGTGAAGGATCTCGGCCTTCTTCGGTACTTCCTTGGGATTGAGATTGCTCGAGAAGCAGAGGGGATTGTTCTCTCTCAAAGGAAGTATGCACTGGACCTTCTCACAAAAACTGGGATGTTGGGGTGCAAACCTGCAGCGACACCAATAGATCAGAGGTTCAAGATTGATGCTGAGGCTGGAGAACTAGTTGATCGGGATAGATACCAGAGACTGGTTGGCAAGTTGATCTATTTGAGCTACACACGTCCTGATATCTGCTTTGCAGTAAGTGTGGTGAGCCGCTACATGCATGACCCACGGAAGGGTCATATGGATTTAGTGTACCAGATTCTGAGGTACTTGAAAGATGCTCCCGGGAAGGGACTAATATTCAGGAAGAACAATCACGTGAGCATCGAGGGCTACTGTGATTCTGACTGGGCTAGTTGTGCTGATGACAGGAGGTCTACCTCAGGATATTGCATATTTGTAGGAGGTAACTTGGTCTCCTGGAGGAGTAAGAAGCAGTCTGTGGTGGCCAGATCGACAGCTGAAGCAGAGTATAGAGCTATGGCATTGGGAGTTGCAGAGCTGCTATGGTTGAAGAATATGCTGGTGGAGCAGAAGTTGGATCAAGGAGCCAAGATGAAGCTGTGGTGTGACAATCAGTCAGCTATTAGTATCGCCAACAATCCAGTACAGCATGACAGGACCAAACACATCGAGATTGATAGATTCTTCATCAAAGAGAAGTTGGATAGTGGATTACTGGAGCTTGGCCATGTTCCAACCAGGGATCAAGTAGCAAATGGACTAACCAAGGGACTCACCTCAGTGAGCATGATTAGAGGATGTGACAAGATGGGCTTAGTGAATATCTTTCACCCATCTTGAGGGAGAGTGTTGATATGGTATATTGGGTGTCATATTTAAGTATAGTATAAGCACATGGAAATATCCTGAGGACATATTTGGGATGCCAGAATATGTCACAGGATATTCCATTATGAGATTATTGTCATAATGATTGAGATCATTGTATTAATGACTGTAAGGCTATATAATGCCAATGAGACAATCAATAAAATAATCAACTAATTTCAACACAAAGTAGATAGTTTGGAGAATAAAACAAAAGTTAATAAAGAATACATGCAAAGTAGGCACATGAACCCAAGAGATAAGAGAAATATTTTCTATTTCCGTCATTTAATTTCTCCCAACTTTCATGCTCCTGCCTATTATATTTCCACCTATAATAAAATTAAGAAATTGTCGTTTGCTCTTTTAATAAACTTTTTTTTTCCAAGTAAAATGAAATGCGTGCAACGCACGTGCGTATATACTAGTATTATATATAATAAGAAAACTTATTAAGCTTCACCGTCTAACTTTCATGTTCCAAAAATATCCTTCTCCATATATCAAAATATATTTAAATTACACGTACCTCCCCACTAACATAATTACTAACAACTAACAATTACACACTTCCACCTACAATAAATGTTCACCATATCAAAAATAAATTTATTTCAAAATATTTTATATTATTTTAAAATATATTTGTCATGTAAGTATATATTTTAAAATGGAGGAAGAAAACACACACAAAAGACACGTGCAACGCACGTGCGCGACTTCTAGTTTTTTTTTAATTTTAAATTGAATAATATTTTACTTGCAATAGATACTATTGTATATTTACTTGCTAATATAGTGAATGTTCGGCACAACTTAATTATCGTGTTGACACTATTTATTCATTCTTCAGTCTTTTTTCATTTAATTTTCCTCTCCCCCTAATCGAATGAGAAAGATATCCCCAAAGTCGGTATGAGGTAGCACATGTAGTAATCAATATCAGATAGGGTCATGCAAAAATAGATACATATCAGCCGTATCATATCAGTATGAGCCGATACTGCAAACTACGAAATAAAGTTATCAGAGTTGAAAATACTGCCTACCCTGAATCATGCTGAATACATAGATAAATAGCTGTATACTAGAACAGATATTTTCTATTCTCTTCAAAGGAGAAGTTATCTGAAGGCAATAACAATAGGGAACTTAGTAAAATGAAAATTCAGGAAGCAAGGACAATATGCATAGTAGCTTGAAAACTTTCCTCTTTCACCAAATAATACAATAAAAACAATAAGCCAATCTTCTCTCAGTTTGCGAAACTGAGAGAAGATACCAGAGATTTGATAACACAAGTGACGAGCATAACATACCAATAGCTCTATAGTTCTTTACTTGGAAAGAGTTTCTAACTACCAATTAAAGATACTTGAATGTATATTGCTTCCATTCTTAACATTATAAGCTTCAAGGGTATTGGAATCATCCATGTATCTTCCATCAAAAACAAGGTATTGACTATCAGCAGATACACCGTTCTCCTCTTCAATTAATTTCTTCAGATAGTAAACACCAAAACTGCTGTGCACGTCTAAAGTTAAATTAGTACCAATTACTGTAGTGACAAGAATCTTTATTGGATGAATGTCGACCTTTTTCAAAAAAGTCAGTTGAAGTTCAAATCCGTGATCACAGTTACAGTCTGCAAGAGTAACAAAATCTTTTAGCTGCTTCCCATTACTTGCTAGCTTCTGGTTTAGTTGGGAGATATGTGTCACGCTCGCTATCATGGTCTTCACATCCCATATAGTAAACCATTTCCTGACATTAGGACGTATGTCACATTCAGCTTCTGGAGATGTTATAAGTATCCTCATTTCTTCTTTTTCCAGTATCATATGAAGGATGGACCCACTTCTTATGTTGCAAGCCGAAAGAGTAACGTTATCTTGGAGTGCTGATCCATAGAAAAGGAGAGTCTGTCGTCTTGGAGTGATACGATGTTGCTTATCCTGAATCATAGCTTTCACGCTCTGGATGGTGTCACCTTCCTTGACATTGAGCACAAAAGTTTTCCCCATAGGCGTCTCAACATAAATATGCATTTTATTTTCCGTGCCAATGTGCTCGTCTATTGTGGCTCCTCCGGATATGTTGTGCTCGGTCAGCAATTTGTTAACTTCCTCCTTCGGCAGGTTATCCAAAGAGAAGAGGTCTCGGAGGTTTGCAGCAACAGTTTCTATGCTCTGAAACTTAGCCTTCAATTCAGGTGTTGTTGAAATTAGTTGATAATTTTATTGATTGTCTCATTGGCATTATATAGCCTTACAGTCATTAATATAATGATTTCAATCATTATGACAATAATCTCATAATGGAATATCCTGTGACATATTCTGGCATCCCAAATATATCCTCAGGATATTCCCATGTGCTTATACTATACTTAAATATGACACCCAACATACCATATCAACACTCCCCCTCAAGATGGGTGAAAGATATTCACTAAGCCCATCTTGTCACATCCTCTAATCATGCTCACTGAGGCGAGTCCCTTGGTTAGTCCATCTGCTACTTGATCCCTGGTTGGAACATGGCCAAGCTCCAGTAATCCTCTATCCAACTTCTCTTTGATGAAGAATCTATCAATCTCGATGTGTTTGGTCCTGTCATGCTGTACTGGATTGTTGGCGATACTAATAGCTGACTGATTGTCACACCACAGCTTCATCTTGGCCCCTTGATCCAGCTTCAGCTCCACCAGCATATTCTTCAACCATAGCAGCTCTGCAACTCCCAAGGCCATAGCTCTGTACTCTGCTTCAGCTGTCGATCTGGCCACCACAGACTGCTTCTTACTCCTCCAGGAGACCAAGTTACCTCCTACAAATATGCAATATCCCGAGGTAGACCTCCTGTCATCAGCACAACTAGCCCAGTCAGAATCACAGTAGCCCTCGATGCTCACGTGATTGTTCTTCCTGAATATTAGTCCCTTCCCGGGAGCACCTTTCAAGTACCTCAGAATATGGTACACTGCATCCATATGACCCTTCCGTGGGTCATGCATGTAGCGGCTCACCACACTTACTACAAAGCAGATATCAGGACGTGTGTGGCTCAAATAGATCAACTTGCCAACCAGTCTCTGGTATCTGTCCCGATCAACTGGTTCTCCAGCCTCAGCATCAATCTTGAACCTCTGATCTATTGGTGTCGCTGCAGGTTTGCACCCCAACATCCCAGTTTCTGTGAGAAGGTCCAGTGCATACTTCCTTTGAGAGAGAACAATCCCCTCTGCTTCTCGAGCAATCTCAATCCCAAGGAAGTACCGAAGATGGCCGAGATCCTTCACCTCGAATTCCTTGCCAAGTTTTCCTTTGAGTTGGGCGATCTCCTGCTCATCATCTCCTGTGATAATCATATCGTCCACATACACCGCAAGCATGGTGATGTGGCCTCCACTCCGACGGAAGAACACAGTATGATCAGCATTGATCTGCTGATATCCCATCCCTATCATCGCCCTTCTGAATCTGTCAAACCACGCTCGAGGAGACTGCTTCAGTCCATAGAGGGACTTCTTTAACCTACAGACCTTGCCTACTGTCTGATTGGTGCCAAATCCTGGTGGTATCTCCATGTACACCTCCTCCACTAGATCTCCGTGAAGAAACGCATTCTTCACATCCAGTTGGTGTAGCTTGCATCCCCCATTCGCTGCCAGAGAAATCAGAGTCCTGACAGTGCTCATCTTTGCAACTGGTGCAAAGGTCTCGTCATAGTCGATGCCGTACGTCTGACTGTATCCTTTGGCTACTAGTCGAGCTTTGTAGCGATCAACCTGTCCATCTGGGTTCTGCTTTACGGTAAAGACCCACTTGCATCCAACTGCTCTCTTCCCCTCTGGCAGTCTCACAAGCTCCCAAGTGTGGTTCTTCTCCAGAGCTCCCAACTCCTCGTGCATTGCCGCTTTCCACTTTGGATTATTCTTGGCAACCTGCCAATTGTTAGGTACAGTAATACTATCCAAAGATGCTATAAATGCTCCATGAGAAGAAGGGATATGGTCATAAGAAACAAACTGAGCAATATTCCAACCATATCTGTTTGGAGGATTTCCTGCATTGCTGCGAGTGGTCCTCCGTACAGATAGTGGTGTGGGAGGAGTAGTAGTAGGAGGAATGATATCTTGTGAAGGAGGGGGTATCACCTGAAGGGGGGTTGGTGTCGGTGCCTCAGGAGTTGGGACGAACGCAGGCAAGGGACTTGGCATTGGCACTATCGGTACTGGTCCTACAGTTTGCTTCTCTCTCCTGCTGTAGGTAAGTAACTCTCCCTGAGCCGTAGGCCTAACACCTTCACTTTCTTGTCCCTTCTCCGTGCCTCCATGCCAAACTTCTAAATCGGTTACCACCAAGTTCTCCATCTCCCCCTCTCGCCTAATACTGGCAGTATTAGGCGTGTTGTGTGAAGTTCCGTCCTGGCGGTAGTATGGCTCATGCTCCCGAAAGTGGACATCCATACTGACAAACTTCTTCTTCTCTACTGGACTCCAGCACACATACCCCTTTTGGGTCGCCGAGTAGCCTACGAAGATGCATTTGACCGCTCTAGGGTCAAGTTTCCCAACTGATGGCCTGTTGTCCTTCACAAAACACACACACCCAAACACCTTCAGTGGGAGTATCCCACTATTATTGCCTTGCAATACCTCACATGGGGACTTCCATCCGAGGACCTTCGAGGGCATCCTGTTGATGAGTTGAGCTGTTGTCAACACTGCATGCCCCCACAGACTCTGTGGGACATTCATGTCGATCATCATACTTCTTGCGACCTCCAGAAGGTGTCTGTTTTTCCTTTCTGCAACTCCATTTTGTGCTGGTGTGTATGCACAGGTGGTCTGATGCTGTATTCCGTGTGCTGACAAGTATTCTGCAAGCGTCCTGTTGGTATACTCTGTTCCATTGTCAGACCTCAGTACCTTCACAACTGCTTTGTACTGAGTCGGACATGCTTATGAAAATCCCGAAAACAAGCAGGTACATCACTCTTATTTTTTATCAAATATAGCCAGGTAACACGAGAGGCACACTCAATGAAAGAAATAAAGTACTTATAACCATTCATAGTGTTAGTAGCACATGGACCCCAGACATCAGAATGTACTACCTCAAAAGCAAAAGTGCTCCTATGACCCGTGCCAACATATGAGCTCCTAGTAAGTTTTCCTAACTCGCACGCATCACATACTAATTTCTCTTTATTTGTTTTTGCATAAATCTCTGCATACAACTTACTTAGAGTATCAAAGGAAGAATGTTCCATCCTCCGATGATGGAGTATCAAGGTATCTCAGTCCTCTGCTGCAGTCCTTCCATGCCAGCCTTCTCTGCCATAGATACCAATGCTGAGTCCAGTCCTTCTCGATCTAGGTACCACAGTCCCTCATGCCAAGTGCCAGTCCCAAGTCTTCGTCCTGTCCCTTTCTCCTGGAAGGTCACCTTAGGAATATCAAAAGAAACAATCCATTTAAGTTGGAGGATTATCGAATTAATGGACAAGAGACTGACTGGAAAGGATGGAGCATGTAAAACATTGGATAATCTTACTGAACCTGTACAATTAACAGTACCCTTACCGACCACTGGCTGGAAAGTGCCATCAGCTGTCTGAATGTTGTCTGCTGATGCTAGGTGAGTGTAGAAAGAAAACTCACTAGCATTCCCCGTCACATGCCGAGATGCTCCCGAGTCGATAATCCAGTCTGCTGATTTAAGGGAAGAGATAGACGCAAGGGCAAGTGATTCGTCAGTACCTTCTGATGGATGGGCATACATGGCAGCGTTGCCCCTAACAAAGAATGAGGTGGACGCCTCCTCTGTTCTACTCCTCATGTCTCCCAGTGCCTGGTCCTCCACAGTAAAGGTGCCATCAGCTTCTCCGTTCCCTTCTGATATCAGGAGGTTTGCCCGATAATCTCCTCGGCCGCCTCGTCTATCCCCTCGACCACGACCACGTCCTCCATTATATCCTCGTCCGCCGAACGGTCCTCGTCCACCACCTGAATCTCCCTCCCTAGGTGGTTTGGTACAAGCATACCGATGATGACCCATCTTTCCACAGTTGTAGCACTGTCGGTTATGCTGCCAGGGCTCTCCCTTAGATCCTGTGTTACCTGAGCTGGTGATCGCTAGTGCTGACTTTGCTTCGGGGGGACCACCTGTCCCGGCTTGCAGCCAGCCTGATGCGTGTCTCCTCCTGGATCATGGCTGAGATAGCCTCCTCAAGGCCAGGGATCTTTGGTTGGGCTAGAAGTAGGGCCGTCTCTGTGCGAAAGCTGCAGTCAGCCCTTTGAGGAACTTCATCGTCCTCTCCTGCAGACACACCTGTCTCTCCTTACACTTAGGGTCCCCGCAGCTCGCGCGATCTGAGGAGTGATCATAATCCAACCACAGACGCTCCAACTCCGTGGCATACTCCTGCACCGTCTTCTCTCCCTGTACGGTGTCATCAATCTCCCCCTTTATCTGGAAGACCCGTAAGTTGTTCCCCACACCATCATAGGTCCTTCTCAACTTCTCCCACACATCTTTCACCATCTCAATACCGTCTACTGTGGCGGCAATAGACTGGACTAAGGAGTTGAGAAGCCAGATGTAGATCACCATATGAGTGGACTTTTACTCATCGCGTCCTGTCGAGCCCTCGTCCGGCTCTGTCGTCTCGCCCGTCAGGGACCCCTCCATGTTTTTTCCTGCGAGGGTTCTTCTCACCCGTCGTGACCAACTCAGATAGGTGGCTGGTCCATCTAATTTCAGATCGATGGAGGGAAGCTTCAACTCCGGCGACGTTCGTGTCGTGTTCTCACCAGCCGACATCGTCAACAACTTCATCAACGTCGCCACCTCTGCAGAATCTAGCTTCTTGATGATCTCCTCCATCGATGCGTCGTCTATCCAGTCACGTCACGTCCGCTCCACGACTCACGCTTGTCTTCGTCGTCCGCTCCTAGATCCGAACATGTTTCCCCCTTTTTCAGATCTAGGCATCCCTATTAGGCGTTGTCTCGTGCTGGTGCGAAGGAGGCGGCAGCACGCATGTCACAACCGTCGTCGCAGCAGCAGCAGTCGCAGCAGCCGCAGCAGCAGTAGTAGCCGCAGCAGCAGTAGTAGCCGCAGCAGTAGCGGGACGGGACAGCAACAGCGAAGGGCGGCCTGGGAAGGGCGGAGAAGAGGAGAGGAGGGAAAAAAAGGGGGGGGGGGGCGTGGAAGAGTTCGGTGGAGGAGATCTAGGAAATCCTCCTGTGGGTTTGTGGAAGCTTGGTGACGGCTAGGGTTTGTGGAAACTTGGCTCTGATACCATATTGAAATTAGTTGATGATTTTATTGATTGTCTCATTGGCATTATATAGCCTTACAGTCATTAATATAATGATTTCAATCATTATGACAATAATCTCATAATGGAATATCCTGTGACATATTCTGGCATCCCAAATATGTCCTCAGGATATTCCCATGTGCTTATACTATACTTAAAGATTATACTTAAAGATGACACCCAACATACCATATCAACAGGTGTTGTATCTGAACTTTCTACTTTCGACAGCATGGCTTTCATCACCTTCTGATAGAGCTTGATCTACATATTGTTATTAGAAGCAAAAAAAAAAAAAAAGGAGAAGGCCTGTGATGCTTTAAGTACCGAAAGTTATTACTATGGCCACTCAATAGCAATTCCAAACTAAAAGATGGCAATCATCCCCCGTGAAGAATTATGAAACATACAAACATATATGTTTCAGTGCACACCTTCTATAAAGCATTTCGAAATAAGCCTAACAAAAATAACATAATTGTTCTCTCATATGACCTTCATATCATTGTCCCTCTCTTAGTAAAGGAAACTCTAAACTCCTAACTCTTCATTGTTCGCCTATGGATGAGACTGCCCCTAAAGTGATAAACTGACTCTATTAAGGTTGAGTAGTAGAAACTTTGGTAAGTGAAGCTCTAATATTTCTATATTTACCTACTATATTAGTAGTAGACTCGAGAATGAGACCTACCAAGAAAGTAGACAATAAATAATTAAAACACTATGGCACAGCATTAGTATTGCTCATAATCTTGAGATCAATCATATGAATCTCAGGTAAAAAAAAAGAAGGAAGGGGCCAATCTATATATAGTTGTACAAGGAACAGTTTTGGCTACCTTAACTAATATCAACTCCAACCATAATAGCTAAATTGGAGACCTTGGATAGATATATTTGAAAGATTTTGTCCCAAATATGAATTTAGCTAGCCAAAAAGATGAGGTAAATCCAATCATGGTAAATAATATGGCTAGCTAGTCATATTATTTAAATCATCATTGAATTACTATTATAATATTTAATTATTATTTTGTTGTAGTATTGTATTAAAAAAATTATAAAAAATAGGAGGGTCCATCACTAGCACTATGTTTGGAGACGCACAAAATTATCTAAGTTTGGCCTGCCAATTTCTCCAATTCCAAATTTAGCTACTTGGCTGACATTTGGTTGGAGCTTCTCTTTTTTCCTCCTCCCTCTCTAAAATTAGCCTAGCAGCTCCAACATTTCCCATGTGGTTGGAGTTGCTCTAAGAAACTTGGAGACCATCTTGAGTACATGAGCACAAACATATCATATTTACAACTAAGATTGCTGAATGTTTAACAGTATTCAGTAAGAATAAGAGTGAAGATCATGATGTAAACAACCTTACTTACGATTAAACAAAAAATTAAAAGATAAATTAAAGATATATCATCTCTAACTTACTTCATCGATGGGACTGTTGTTTTTATCTCCCTCCATCAAAACCTTCCCCAAAAAATGTTCAAAGAAAACAAATGGTGAATATATATTATATAGTACTACAGCCACTTGGTTACATATGTATATATTTATAGGGCATATTTATATTAGTAGCAATCTGGCAGTGTCATTATTTTTTCATTGAATTCATGAAAAAAGACTGTTGGTTTCTCAAAAAGTCTTCTGATGTTATATTTATATGGCTCATTCCCCACTTAGGTCGGGTTGGATTTCCACCCCCTTACAATTAAATAAATACTACCATTGGAGGTTTCCTTTTTGGAGAATTTTATTTTTACCAAAATACTGTTATAATTTGGTCGTTATGAACCTTAATATGAGATATTTTGGTCATTTGGTTTAAATAACTAAAATACTTCTACAGTAGTTATATTATAAAGATAATTATAGTCATTGAGGCAATGGAATTGTTACTAAAACATCGATGACACTGATGGAGGGACTATTTTTTTCATCCATTTTTTTTTATAAATAGTGATTAATTTATTCAAATTTATCATATATTTTTTCTAATACTTTCAATCAATCTTTTGTTCTCTTTGGTGAATTAGTTACTTCTTCACTGCTATATTTAAAGATTAATAATGTACAAAAACCATCGCAAATTCTGCAACCTTGACTGACTCAACCGTGGGAGGTCCAAGACAACAAAGAAGGAGGACATCGTCATCGCAGTTGGTCGAATGTTCGGAAGTACTTATGCGGAGCTTATAATGAGAATGTTACAAGTCTAATAGGACTAAGGGGTACAACTCATGTTAAATACATATATTAAAAAAAAAAACAATTCAAATGGGTCCCTAACAATGGCACGTGAGTACTACATATGTATTTGGATCTTGTATCTAGTATCTACCCTCTTGAATGAAAAAAATGAGGCAAGAACCATGGGACAAGGCAATGGAGCTTAACAAAATTTGTATGTTAAGGAAATGTCTATTTTTATTCATTTAGTTGTTAGTACTAAAAACTTATATAGTCATAATTATTATGTAATGATTCAAAAAGTTAGCTGCAACAATTCTCTTATACTTATTGTTACTTGTCATTTTTCAAAATATGATACACTTGTTAGATATGTGTTTGTTGATATGAGTTGTATTTTGTGTTTTGGTTTCAACCACTTCAAGCTTCCTTTATCATGTTTTGCATTAGGGGTCAACCCTTATGATTTTTTTATGTCCATATATCGTAATCGAGCGAAAGTAAACATAGATCCTAGTACTCGGCTGCAATATATAACTATTGGGCGCACAACGAAAATAGATCCAGAAAAATCAGAGAACACCTCAGAGAAAGTTCACAACCATAAAGACAAGGATTTACGTGGTTCGACCAAGATGCCTACTTCCACGAACGAGGGTTATTCAATTCCACTATGAAGAAGAAAAAGAATTACAATTGCTCTCAACACTTCTCTCATTTCACTTAGCGCCTTGGAGCATGGCGCACAGACCTGGAGCTCACATATATGAGACATAATGTATGGGAACATCATCATCCAGAGTATTTGATTCAGTTGTAAGCCTAAGGGCATATTCATTGTAAAGAGAGAGAGAGAGAGAGAGAGAGAGAGAGCATAAGCGAATTGTAATATCGGCCTAGTATCGCTTGTAATCTTTACTTTATATCAATAAAGAGATTGTTTTGGATTCAATACTTGTGTTTATTCTATGTTTCTGCTATGACGACTCTGTGAACTAGTTATCAACGGCCGTTTCGGTATTTGCCTTGCGCGGACACAACTCCATGCTCGCGCGGTATCACGTCATGATGGGAACGATCGTCCTGCAGGAGCGCTGACGCGATGATTCGCGCCTATGGGGACGGTCGAATCCTGCGGGAGATCGGGGCATAACATATTGGTATCAGAGCACGGCTTTACGTCCTTAAAATTTGTATCGATTCTCTTAGTTTTAAACTTGTTCATTGATGATGTGATAGACGCTCTCTCTCGATCTTCGATGAATGTTCCATAAAATGAGTCTAAATATTTTTGAAAGTGTATGTGAATGATATGATTGCTTCAGCATGATAGTTATGCGAAGGCCTTTGTGCCGAACTTTGTCAGACTTCGTGGGAATAGACTCATGCTTAAAAATTTGCAAGTTATGTGTGAACCCGAATACCTATACGTAATTTCCAAAGTGGGTTAGTGTACAAGATAGAATATCGTTCTGACAGATAGCTATGCACACAATATTTCGGCTAAGTTGTGTTGAGTATTGCGAGCTAGGACTCTTTGGTGCGAGCGACTATGCGAGCGAGATTTGGGATATCGTTCATGAAAGGATAAGTCAGACTTAGAATGGCAACAGATAAAAACGTTATCAGATTATCGCTAAGGCGAATATAGAGGAGCATGCTTGGATTTGGTGGAATAGTTCGGATGGTAATTCGTATCGATAAGTATAAATTAAAATATGGCTGCATGGATAATTATTGATAGAGGTATATACGAGACTAAGATTTATCGAGACGACACATAGAGATCATGTTGGAGTTCTAAGGAACGAGTTAGATATACAAGTGAACGATGAAAACGTGATTCAGGAGTTAATAGGATGACTCGATTCCTAAGTGGTGTATGCGATAGCTCAGGAACGAATAAGCGATTTAAAGATTCATAGCTTATAGCTCGAACCATGAGTGGTGTATTAATCATCATAGAAACGATCGAGCGAATCGTGTATTTTGGGATAGCAAACGAGTCTAGAAGCAAACGACGTGATTGTGCGAAGCCTTATTATAAGTATTGCCTAGCAAGTAAGCGAATTCGAAGGAATCAAGCGAGATTTGATTCGAATGAGTTAGAATATTTTGAACAAGAGATAAGGCTTATACCAAATAGGGATTCTGAGTAATGGAATCAACATCATGGTTGGGGAAAACTTAGTAAATCGTTCGAGCGATTTCGAATTGAATCAAACGAATTAAAACTTGAGTTTGAGATGGAATAATCGAGGATGCGATCAGGAGTTAGCGCGATAGAAGACAACGCGCATGGAAAATCAAAGATCAAGTAGAATATCGCTCGATAGAATTTAGCTTAATTACGGATGTTATGATTTCAAATTTGGAAGACTTGATACGATATCGATAAGTTAGAAGATAGAACAGATTGATACAAATAAAGGAATATTGTGGTTCGATGATTGAGGTAAACGATAACGGATTTGATCATAAATTTTGACAAACGACCTTAAATCTAGTTCGAAATATAGCACTCGACATCAGGCCCGGCTGATAATTATTATCCCGCGGTAGCGCTGGCGTGGTGATTTCACGTCCAGCGGGTATGATTGAACTCGCGGGAACATGTCCGATGATTATTCAGACGAACTCGATAAAATAAAATGTAACGAAGGTGGATATACTTTGGCTTAAGATTTTAAACTTTGTTGTTTGAGGAATGTTAGAAGTAGACTACGGATTGATCGAACGATAACATTGAAGTTGGACAATTTGGCTAGACGAATTATGATCACGGCATGAACGGTTATTAGAATAAACCTGACTTGGTGGATTAATATATATAACTTAGATGAAATAAAGTGTAAGGATAAGATGTCTTGATCGTTTCGATGATAACCATAATGTTTAACATTCTTATCTTGTGCGAGTGCAACTCCTTGCTTGCACATGTGTTACGTCCGGATTAGGACAATTATCCCGCGGGAGCGTTGGCATGGTGATCTCATGTCCAGCAGGGATGATCGAACTTGCGAAAGACCGGAGCGTGATAATTAAGTGACCGTCTTGACTTGTGGTTCGACACGATAAGACGAGTTTCATGATACAAGTAAATAAAAAGTATTTTGTGGATGAGTTAGTCTAGAACATGATGTAAGACGTTCGATAGTTTCATAAACGGATATGTAAATTATGTTGAACGACTTTGAATTTTTGATTGTGATCGAAGAATTAGAATGGAATCGTGACTTGGTGGTCTAGACTTAGAAAAATTGGATATGTGGATCCAATCAGGTGTTTAAGGAGATAGATTATGAGAGTCGTTAGGTTGGACATACGACGTGGATATATAATGGATTCAGTTGAACGAACGTGTCTTAGGAATGGCTTTGCTAAATAGACTAAAAAACTTGTACAATTAATGAGTTGATATGGATAGGATAAGCTGTGCTCGATGTTTAAAAATCTGAGTAAAACAAGCTTGGGTAGAATACCCCGTACAAATGAACAATGGTTTGACCTTAGGAACTTGGGGCGAGCGTCGTACAACAAATTTGCACGGGGAGTCACAAATGTGAAATGTACCTATGACCTTGTGAGCTGACCTAGTGGTTAGGCAGTCGACCATATACCGAGGGAAGGAACTGGAGTGACTGACTTTAGAGTATCGTTCAGGAAAACGATAGAACTGGGGCAACAAGACTTAGAGTTAGAATTTGGAACTGGAAGTGTACGCTAGCGACTTTGGCGTTGAAATGAAAGCAATAGGCTATAGGACTTAGATGATAATTGATTGATTGGATAGGTTATGCAATGGAGAGGAACAAAACGATATTGGGGGTTTATCGGACGGAATGCCTATGATTGGAATTGATGATATTCAAGATAAGTAGGCATAACGAATTGAATAGTGGCTTGAAATATGTACGTTGCTATTAATCCAATACTTGGATTTGAGTGGGATTGGGGTAGACGATGACTAAACGAACCAGAGTTTGGTTAGTCGAGTGGCAAAATGAAAAGATTTTTATGAGTAGCTTGTCCGACTTCGCTATCACTAAGCTTGGTTGAAATACATATATTTGGAAAATGTCTTGAATATGGGTACGATCCAGACTCAGCGATATGCATAATTAGAATGCAGCTGTAAGTAAAAATATTTAGATTCGCATGGATGAGTATGACAATTGAAGTAAGTTAGCATCAGCCTAGACTTTCGTAAACGAAAGATTGTAACGTTCCCCGTGCAAACGAGATAGTTCGGGGCTAAGGCGCAGTAAGAGACTGAGTCAGAAAACGCAATAATTAAACGATAGAGTCATTCAATAAAGTAGCAAAGCACACGTACGAAACAGAATGAGAAAACGAATAGGAAGTTATGTTCTATCAGACCTATGGCACGAAGGGTTAGAACATATCCCATGTTGGACAAATTAGCTCTGCGCTAAAAGCACAATAAAGACAGAGTCAAAAAACGTAGGCAATTCGATGCGACGACTTTGGGTGATAGTAAATTTACTTAGTGATAATGGGCGATGGCTCGAAATAGATCTTGATGCAAGACGAGATTGAAAGATAAGCTGAGATTCGAACTTGAGGTCTTGACGATTTTCAAGATTTTTTAAGGCGTAACACTGGGTTTCGATAAGCAATGTCGAGTAATCGGTCAAATATATTTTGGGTTCGCATGGGTAGAGTATAACAATTGGGCAAGTTCACCTTAAGCCTGAGTTTTCTAGTGCACGTTGAGTTATAGAATATCTCGTGATTGAGTAATACATCCCTGCGCTAAGGCTCAGTTGAGTTTGAGTCAGGGATTACAATGATTAAGTTGAGTATAGTTCGATAGTATTGAACAATAGAGTTATTCGATGAGATTGGCTAAGCGCATGCGTAGCGTGAGGGGAGGAAGGGAATAATATAAACCCCCAGATTTTGCAAGAATTTTAAATTGGGATTTTTCACAATTTTCTGGAATTTTCTGGGAATTTTTTGTAATTAAAATCAGGGTTTTAATTATTGAATGATTTTTATTTGTTAATAAATAATATTAAAATATTATGGAAATAATATTTTTGGGTGTAAAATAAAAAACTGGACTTAGGATAATTTTTCTGAAATTTATTGGACCCCGGACCTAATTTAAAACACCTAAAAAAACTATTTAATTAATTATTTATTTAATTAACTGATTTTATTATTATTATTATTATTATTATTATTATTATTATTATTAATTGTTTTTTTATCCGGCCCAAGCCCAGCCCGCTCGGCCCGGCCCAACGGCCGCGGCCCAAACCCTTTAGGCCCAGCCCCTTAGCGGGTCGGGTCGGGTCCACCCGAACCCGACCCGCACCCGAACCCAACCCCCAGACCCGGTCGTCTTCCCCCCCACCCCCCGCGTCCGGCGCCGCCGCCCGCGGCCGCCGCGCCACGCAGCCAACGCCTCCGCCCGCTGCGCCCAACCCCGCGGCCCTAGCCGCCTTGCCCGGCCTCCCCGACCTCCTCCCTACCCTTTAAAACCCTCCCCCGTCGATCTCCACCGCCTCCAGAACCCCCTCCGGCCGCTTCCCTCCCCCGCATACACCGCCCCAGCCGCCTTGCTCCTCCGACCCCACCGCTGCTCGGCAGCCCACCGCCACCCTCGCCCCGACCTTGCCCAGTCGTCCTCTCCCCGTCGCAGCCGTCTCCGGCCAGCCTCAGCTCCGGCCGGACCGTCGCTCCCCTCGCCGGATTTTCCCCTGAACCCTAAACCCTAAATTCCCAATTCAGTGGACACTTGTCGGACACGACACGGACACGGTTTTTTTTCCCGATTTTTGGGTCCTGTTCAGGTACTCATATCTTTCTCCTTGCTGCCCCGTTTTTAATTCCGTAAATTGCATTGTGAAGCCTGTATGACCCTCTCGGTGCCCGGATAAACCGCTCGGGGCATCGCGTCCTGTGGTAATCGCACACCGCGATCCAAAAACAGGAAAAATCAGACCCTGTTTCACCCCGGAACTGAGTACGCCCCGCCAAACGGGACGACTTGGTCGCGCGTGATCTTCACAGATACGTGCGCGGCGTTGATACGGACGTGTAGGATTTTGCGGAAGTCGATTCGGGTGTGCGTGCACACCGGGATCAACGCGTATCCGCGGACACCGTCCCGTATCCGCCTTTTCTGTTTTATGCCCTAACTTCCTGTACACACGTCGGATCGAAACAAAACTTACGCCATCGGACTCATAGCGATACGCTGGTCCTGTGACCCAAGTTTGGTTCGATTCTAAGAACGTTGACAAAATCGCGTGTCGTGGGCCCCACAAGCCCCGCTCGACGGGCGATTTCGTGATCGGCTCATCGAAATCCAATTCTGGAAGTTCCGTTGGGTTCGTATCATCGTTCCTGACCTGTTAACACTAAGTTTGGTGAATTTGGAGACCTTTGACCCTGACACATTTTTTGGTGCAAAGTGGGCCCACATGCGGACCCCGTTTTGACCCGAAACTGTCGTTTTGTCCTTGTCTCCAAATTGGACCCAAGGACAGACGTTTCTAGCTATTTGATATCTTCTGAGCATGATGGTAATGTTTATTTCAGCATCTGGACACATTTATGGAAATTTCTCCGAGATAAAAAACTGTAATTAGATCCAAACATCAGGCAAGTACCTGCACTTCAAGTTTAATCTTTATATTGTGATAATTAATTCCTTGTTCTACTAGCACCGTTGATAATTACACGTAGTATTAGAATACTGGATTTCATGTCTTGAATACTGGAGTTCATGTCTTGCTTTTCGTGTCGGGTGGGAGAATACTAGAAGGCATGTAGTTTACCCTTCCCCCTGCCGTGTTTAATAGCTGTTGGTACACGACTGTACCCTCAGTCGGATCTCGATTATTCATGTTTAATAGCCGTCTATGACGGCCGGATTAGCCTTATAAGCCCCTACATGCCAACTATGTATTCTAAAATAACACAAGTTCACGCACATAGTTCTTGTCGTGTTGCAGTTCTTGTTGTCTTGTTACAGTTATATTTTCCTGTCACATTTTATTCCTGTTTTACTCTTGTTCCTAGTTTATAGCAATTAATCATGTTTTACTTATAGTCCTGATTTATAGCATTAATTTTTAGTTAATCTTTACTAATTATTATGCATATTCTGATCTTGATGCTTAGTCAGTTCTTTTCTACCTGTCACAAATATTTAGTTTAAATCTTGTTGTGCATTGTGTACTTTGCTCCTTTCCTGACTGGATCCGTTGTTTTAGGCGATGATGAGAACCTTGCCCCCACCTATCATGGCCCCTATAAGGTAGCAGGTGATACATCTGGGGAGCCTGTTCCTATTCAGGAGACTACATTTGAGGAGTAGCAGCCAGTTAGCTAGTATTTTCTTTAAGCACAGTAATCGCGTTTGTCCCCGATTTATCTTCTGGATTCTGTATTAAACCATGGATTTGTATATCACATTTTGTCTTATGAAATCTTATCATTTCTATTTCCCTGTCATTTTCCTTGTCTATTTACTTTACTGTGGATGAGATAGATTTAAATTACCTGTGGATATGCCCTAGACAGCGTACTACCGTCGACATTGCGGCGTAGGCTGAACGTGCCCACACACTCGTGCCCGAATATCCGGGTGCGGGTCGTGACACATTTTTGTGGTGGCTCATGCAGGTCAACGACTAAATTGTTCGGTTTCAACTTAGGGACCGAACATGCCTGCAATAAGAATAAGAAAGTTTAGGATCTCATCCACTTGCTTGAATCGTTCTTGACATCTATCTCGGATTTGAATTAATTCCTTGACTTGCATCCTGCCTTGATTCCTGTGCGCCCTTATCGTTTATTTTGGATGCAGAGTAAAGGATCTAGCAGCAAGCGACGAGGTTCCTACAAGATCACCACGAGATGCTCTACCAGCATGACCGTGGAGAACGCGCAGACTCTTGGAGTAGCGAATGCGCGTAAGTGATTCGTAGATACCGTTCCTAGTATTGTTTAGCTCGTGCCTATTGGTTCGTGACCTCAGCCCCAACCTAGAAATTTTGAACTTGCTAACAACCTGGTATGCTATTTGATAACTGTAGAGATTATAGAATCTTTTGTTATTGTGCTTATTATGTGTTGTTTTATGAACTTAAATAATTTGTACCTCCTTTCATCATCATCTAGCGTACTTATATTCGTTTAGCGTACTTATATTCGTTGCACCTTGACTTATGCTGCTAGTATAGCCTAGTTTTGCAAGCTTATCCTTTTATCAAGCTTGTTCATGACATATGTATTAGTGGGTCGACACACTAATACAATTGTCTATTCAGAATCAGTGTATTACGGTCTGATCAACCTTAGTGCATTTTGATTCGCCCTTCGCACTACTTTACGTGGATTGAGATATATAGTTGACTAGTATCCTTGCCCTCTAGACATGTCCGAGCATATCATATAGGTTACACAACTGTATTAAAATGAGCATTACCAAGATAGGATTCAATCCATAAATCGTTTGACAATTTTCCACCTGAATTCTTTAAACTCCTTGATCCCGATACTTCTGTTCTATCACCTCACCCTCGAACTCTGTATTATTGATCCTCGTCTCCCCTTATTTCAGAAAGACGAAACCTCGTGCTTGGTATAAGTCTGATACACAGAGAATACTAGATATGTCCCATAGGCCGATCACATACTTGGGGATTATTCTTTCGAAATTAAGGACATATCATATGTGATATGATCGGTGTTGAAATTTCGAGGATTGAATGACATGAGTAAACATATTAAGGAATATTTTAAGGTATATAGCCTTGTGTGCTGGATGGGTAAATTCTAAGTTGGGTAGTCGTGCATTGTCAACTCGAGAGAAATTTCTTTTAGATTGTTAGATTGGAAGAGGCTCAAGCCATTCTAATTTTGAAAATTTAGAGGGGTGACTAAGATGATTAATGAATTGATATCAAGGACCCAATAATTATACCTTAGGTACATGATTTAAATTTTGAATAATGAAAGTAAAATCGTCAATTTGAATTTAGAGGATATATGATTCAACTTGAACATTGGTGGACTACATTTAAAATTATTTTTCAACTTGATGATTTGAATTAAAAATTAAAATTTGATGGTTGGACTAACTAGCTGGAATATTAGAGATGAGAATGGAATTTACAAAGTTGAAGCGTACAAGTGTGAATGGGAATACTACTGGACTCGAATTACTTCCAGAAGAAATTATGATAATTAGAATCATGAGGTAAATTTATAAGCATATGCAAATCCTGAAGGTGGTAGATGGACTTAATTTAAAATTGCCTGTGGACAATTTGAGAAAGTAAGAAGTAATAACCATAGGTTGAATTTCTGATTGGAACAGTAGTCATTTTAACCTTGAAGTGATTGCAGTGGATAAGATTAGGATTTTATTTATCGCAAGGAGATTTCGATTGATCTACATAAAGGGTTAACAGATTATGGTTTAATTTTAAATTTCGAGGACGAAATTTTTATAAGTTTGGTAGATTGAAAACCCCCAGATTTTGCAAGAATTTTAAATTGGGATTTTTCATAATTTTTTGAAATTTTTTGTAATTAAAATCAGGGTTTTAATTATTGAATAATTTTTATTTGTTAATAAATAATATTAAAATATTATGGAAATAATATTTTTGGGTGTAAAATAAAAAACTGGACTTAGGATAATTTTTCTGGAATTTATTGGACCCCGGACCTAATTTAAAACACCTAAAAAAACTATTTATTTATTTATTTATTTATTTAATTAACTGATATTATTATTATTATTATTATTATTATTATTATTATTATTATTATTATTATTATTATCCGGCCCAAGCCCAGCCCGCTCGGCCCGGCCCAACGGCCGCGGCCCAAACCCTTTAGGCCCAGCCCCTTAGCGGGTCGGGTCGGGTCCACCCGAACCCGACCCGCACCCGAACCCAACCCCCAAACCCGGTCGTCTCCCCCCCCCCCCCCCCGCGTCCGGCGCCGCCACCCGCGGCCGCCGCGCCACGCAGCCAACGCCTCCGCCCGCTGCGCCCGACCCCGCGGCCCTGGCCGCCTTGCCCGGCCTCCCCGACCTCCTCCCTCCCCTTTAAAACCCTCCCCCGTCGATCTCCACCGCCTCCAGAACCCCCTCCGGCCGCTTCCCTCCCCCGCATACACCGCCCCAGCCGCCTCGACGCCGGCCGACCCAGCCGCCTTGCTCCCCCGACCCCACCGCTGCTCCGCCGCCCACCGCCACCCTCGCCCCGGCCTCGCCCCGTCGTCCTCTCCCCGCCGCAGCCGTCTCCGGCCAGCCTCAGCTCCGGCCGGACCGCCGCTCCCCTCGCCGGATTTTCCCCTGAACCCTAAACCTTAAATTCCCAATTCAGTGGACACGTGTCGGACACGACACGGACACGGTTTTTTTTCCCGATTTTCGGATCCTGTTCAGGTACTCATATCTTTCTCCTTGCTGCCCCGTTTTCAATTCCGTAAATTGCGTTGTGAAGCCTGTATGACCCTCTCGGTGTCCGGACAAACCGCTCGGGGCATCGCGTCCTGTGGTGATCGCACACCGCGATCCAAAAACAGGAAAAACCAGACCCTGTTTTACCCCGGAACTGAGTACGCCCCGCCAAACGGGACGACTTGGTAGTGCGCGGTCTTCACAGATACGTGCGCGGCATTGATACGGACGTGTAGAATTTTACGGAAGTCGATTCGGGTGTGCGTGCACACCGGGATCAATGCGTATCCGCGGACACCGCCCCGTATCCGCCTTTTCTGTTTCACGCCCTAACTTCCTGTACACACGTCGGATCGAAACGAAACTTACGCCATCGGACTCGTAGCGATACGCTGGTCCTGTGACCCAAGTTTGGTTCGATTCTGAGAACGTTGACGAAATCACGTGTCGTGGGCCCCACAGGCCCCTCTCGACGGGCGATTTCGTGATCGGCTCATCGAAATCCAATTCTGAAAGTTCCGTTGGGTTCGTATCATCGTTTCTGACCTGTTAACACTAAGTTTGGGGAATTTGGAGACCTTTGACCCTGACACATTTTTCGGTGCAAAGTGGGCCCACATGCGGACTCCGTTTTGACCCAAAACTGCCGTTTTGCCCTTGTCTCCAAATTGGACCCAGGGACAGACATTTTTAGCTATTTGATATCTTCTGAGCATGATGGTAATGTTTATTTCAGCATCTGGACACATTTCTAGAAATTTCCTCGAGATACAAAACTGTAATTGGATCCAAACATCAGGCAAGTACCTGCACTTCAAGTTTAATCTTTATATTGTGATAATTAATTCCTTGTTCTACTAGCACCGTTGATGATTACACGTAGTGTTAGAATACTGGATTTCATGTCTTGAATACTGGAGTTCATGTCTTGCTTTTCGTGTCGGGTGGGAGAATACTAGAAGGCATGTAGTTTACCCTTCCCCCTGCCGTGTTTAATAGCTGTTGGTACGCGACTGTACCCTCAGTCGGATCTCGATTATTCATGTTTAATAGCCGTCTATGACGGCCGGATTAGCCTTATAAGCCCCTATATGCCAACTATGTATTCTAAAATAACACAAGTTCACGCACATAGTTCTTGTCGTGTTGCAGTTCTTGTTGTCTTGTTACAGTTATATTTTCCTGTCACATTTTATTCCTGTTTTACTCTTGTTCCTAGTTTATAGCAATTAATCATGTTTTACTTATAGTCCTGATTTATAGCAGTAATTCTCAGTTAATCTTTACTAATTATTATACATATTCTGATCTTGATGCTTAGTCAGTTCTTTTCTACCTGTCACAAATATTTAGTTTAAATCTTGTTGTGCATTGTGTACTTTGCTCCTTTCCTGACTGGATCCGTTGTTTTAGGCGATGATGAGAACCTTGCCCCCACCTATCATGGCCTCTATGAGGTAGCAGGTGATACATCTGGGGAGCCTGTTCCTATTCAGGAGACTACATTTGAGGAGTAGCAGCCAGTTAGCTAGTATTTTCTTTAAGCACAGTAATCGCGTTTGTCCCCGATTTATCTTCTGGATTCTGTATTAAACCATGGATTTGTATATCACATTTTGTCTTATGAAATCTTATCATTTCTATTTCCCTGTCATTTTCCTTGTCTATTTACTTTACTGTGGATGAGATAGATTTAAATTACCTGTGGATATGCCCTAGACAGCGTACTACCACCGACACTGCGGCGTAGGCTGGACGTGCCCACGCACTCATGCCCGAATATCCGGGTGTGGGTCGTGACAAATAAATATAATATTTGAACAATCTTTGGAAGTTAGGCGAGAGATATAGAGTTTGGTTTAGAAGTTGTGCGATGATATGAATTTCGCTCAGGAAGTCTCGAGGACGAGACTGTTCTGAGTGGTGTAATATATAACGATCCGCTCCGCTCAACCCGGAGAGTCGATTCAAACGGTGCAAGTGCAACAACCCGACCCGTCTTGCTCAGTGAGATGACTTATTCGATACAAAGACATTCAAACTTTAACCTTCAAATGGAGTTCAGACTTAGACTTTTCAGAGACGCGCTCGGGGTCTCGCTAGGCCGATGCGATTCACCGCTAAGGTGGGTGGCCCCGGTGAACCTGTCTCTACTGAGATGCACACTTAAGAAAAGGAATGATACATACTAGTTTATAAGCAATAATATTTGTATGCTAATAAAAAGAGAGATGAACGTACATAGTTCAGGTGATAACCCCGCCTTATCGTTGTTTAGAACATGAAAGTTTTACTTGCAATCTGCATGACTTGGTGTATTGAGTCTAATGAAGTAGTTCCTTATATTATGCCACAAATAGTTCTTTTTTACATCTTAAGGCACTGCATCGCTCGAAATATGACACGGGATAAAGTATAATCATATTGCATACATTGACGAGTAAGACTATCAAGTAGTCATTCCGAGTCAGGAGAATAAAAGAAAAGAAAGTACTAGGGATATCCAGATCACCGAGGCAGTCTCTAATCAGGGAGCTGCACAAAGAAGAAAGATCCGAGTATAGTCCTCGGCTAGATTGAACCGAGTGTAGTCCTCGGCTAGGATTGAAAGTGGTGGAGTAGTTGCATGGTCACGGACAACTGATTGCACACCGGGTAAAGAAAGAGTCCTCGACACGATTGCTGAGGCATCCGAATCATGTTGGCCCAGAAGGATAATGCCAGTATAGTCCTGGTAATACGCTAGCTGAAGTACTAGCGGGCGAGTGCGGGACGTCCAGCAAGGCATTCTACTAACCTGAAAAGATAGCTGATTCGTCGGATGGTTCGGGAGGCCCAGAAAGGCTCGCAACCGAGCTGGAAAGATAGTCGTTCCATCCCAGAAGATATGCCCATTATGGCTAACAGAGCCAGTGACCTTCATATAGATAAGTCATGCATGCATAGCGGTGATCCACATTCAGAAGAGGAGTAACATGAAAGAGTATAATGCACGGTACTTTACACATTTAGAATGGATGCACAGTAAATAACATAGTTCGAGTAGAACATGTCTGGGGCAGAGACACAGTCATAACACTTGAATTTGCATAGATGTTCTTCATTACTTAGTAGATTACTGATTATATTGTTGCAAATGACAGGAAAGGCCAAATAGTAAGAAAAGGGTAAGACAAACTCAGTTGATTACAGTACGACACTCTTAATTTTGACACGGGTATTACTTTCATTATATTGCCATAAAATTGATCTTAAGGCAAAGACTAGAAAGACAACATAATCAGTCGGTGCACATAAATGATGAACGTGGTTGTTTTATGACATGGGCGAGAGGCCTCACCATTATTGCATTCAATGTACTGATACCCAACCAGATTGCATGCCAGGTGAAAGAAGAACTCGCACGCATTCAGAGATCGCTTGAAGCATCAAGGCGCTGGACTGCACTTGGAACCTTAGAGCATGGCGCACGGACCTAGAGCTCACATATATGAGACGTAATATATGAGAAAATCATCATCCAGAGTGTTTGATTCATTTGTAAGCCTAAGGTCATATTCATTGTAAAGAGAGAGAGAGAGAGATAGAGCATAAGCGACTTGTAATCTCGACCTAACACTGCTTGTAATCTTTACTTTATATTAATAAAGAGCTTGTTTTGGATTTAATACTTGTGTTTATTCTATGTTTTCGCTATGATGACTCTACAAACTAGTTATCAACGGCCGCTTCGATATTTGTCTTGCACAGGCGCAACTCCAGGCTCGCGCGATATCACGTCCTGATGGGAACGATCGTCCTGCAGGAGCGCTGGTGTGATAATTCGCGCCTAGCGGGGTTGGTCAAATCCAACAGAAGATCAGGGCATGACAACTATAGATTGCTTGCTTTGGGGCAATGGAACCAAATCCCATGTATAGTTCTTGTGGAGAGACTCAATCTCTTCATGTATAGCTACCATCCATCTCTCGATGCTAGTATCTTTGACAACCTGTTTGAAGGTGATAGACTCGTCATACTCTACTGGAAGTGCATATGCCACCACATTCAACTGTCCATAGTGCTTGACCGGTTCATCAAATCCATACATGTGCACTAGTTTGACCGGTCTCCTTGGCCTAGCATTAGCCAAAGAATCATGTTGCTGGTGTTGCTCTTCCTCTGGTTGTTGTTCTTGTAAGGCTTGATGAACATCTTCAGAAACCTCCACCTCATCTGTAGCATCCTCAGAGGACTCAATCTCAACAGTTTGAGATTTGCTAGATTCACCACTATCCTTATCGGACTCACTCTTCTTGCTTGAAGTCAACACTGAAGACTCATCGAAGGTGACATCCCTGATGATTAAGAACTTCTTATCCTCTAGACAGTATAGACGATATCCCTTCACTCCTTGTGCATATCCCAAGAAAATGGCCTTCTTTGCTCTCGGATCCAACTTACCATCGTTGATGTGATAGTAAGCTTTGCATCCAAAAATGCGCAAAATGTTGTAATATGCTGGTTTGTCGGTCATCTTCTCATATGGAGTCTTACAATTTATAGCCGGAGTTGGTGATCTATCAAAGATATGGTAAAATATATTTTTCTTTAATAACCATACAAAATTATAAGAATCAAACCTCTAATAGCAAATACAACAAATGAATGTCGAACGGAGATTTAAAATGTTATTTAGATTTCTTCTCTTTTTGCCCCTCTAGCTTCTCTTTACCAAGACCTTATATAAAACAAAATAATAAGAGAAATTTGTTGTGTAGTTCAATATTTATCATTGCATGTTCTATTATTCCTTTTTAACCAAGCTTCCCAACATATGGAGTAACTACAATATCTTATATTTGTTTGTTACTTTTTTTTATCTCCACGTATGCCTCCAAGCACCCCGTAGTGAGGTGATGGAACATGGATGAGCATTAATTTGAAATTGATCCTTACATGTCTCCAAATTGAATGAATCACCTTAAACTTGAGTAGGATCATTATTGTAGAGCTTACATGTAATTAGACTAGTTCAATTTCTCTTAGAAAGGTTATCCCTGGACCCTAGTAGGGATATCATTCTTAAATGCATGTGAACCATAGAACTATCCGATTTTTTTTAATTTCCGGCATAACGCTCGGGATTCGGTATAACGCTCAAAACTTTGTGTATACTGCATTGCATGCCTTTGGGTCCACTGCCCTCCAATTTCTACCATTTATAAATAAAATAAATAATACGCCCCCGTGACTCGATCCACTGATCTTCTGCCACCCAGTAAGGGTCTTATACCTCTCCTCGGTAACCATAAGAGCCACTAGAGTTCAGTGAACTATGAAGGACCGTAAAGCAACTCTAGAGGGGGTGAATAGAGTACAGCACAAAATAATCTATCCAATTAAAATTATCAGAATGAAGGCAGTTGCTAACTAACAATGTATATAAAGACAGTGAAGTAAAGTAGAGAGAGAGAAAGCAAACACAAACACCAAGATGTATACTGGTTTTTCTCTGAGAGGACTAGTCCAGTCCCGAGAACTCAAGCTCAGAGTTTTATCCACTATAATCACCAATAGTGAATCACAAGCTTTGATCCGAAGGCTTGCCACTTATTTACACCACGAGATTTGATCCAAAGTCTCGCAACTTCACAACTAAAGAGGGAGAAAAACTGATAGAGCCAAGCTCTTTACAACTCTGTAGACTTCTAGACCGAGACCGTACTTGGCACTAGGAAGGCTAGGGAGTTGCTCTTGGAGATGGAAAAGTTAAGGCTCAGATATTTTCTCATAATAGGATAGAAGGATTAAGAGAAGATGAGTGAGTAGGAATGTGAAAATTCAATCATATTTATAGTGTATTGGCAAACAGAATTCGGCCAGAATTCAGATAGGGTTTAATTCAAATTTTTAAACGTTGGGCCAGGAAATCAGGGATATCACAACTGTACTGATTTTATACCAAAGTGGTAACCAAGTCGACATAAATTTGGCCCAAGTTTGGTTGCTAAGTATGGTAGAATTTGTGAATGAATGTGGCCTGATTTGGTGGATAGGTTCGATGGTTTATTTGAGTGGACTGGGTATCTGGGTATAGGTACTTTTGATTTGTCAGTGCGACTCAGCTTACATCGATCATAAACTCAATAAATAAAAGATTATATTTGAAAGATGCAGTACAAACGATATTAACAACAGTATTGAGTCTTCAGATTATGATATATCAATGCATGGTTTAGTTAACTATCAAATCAAGTTGACTGAGACCGGATGGGCTAACAATCTCTCCCATTTTGATAATTGATAAATTATGAATGATACTATAAGTCTTTGATATGCAAGGCTCCCCCGTAACTTGTGGAGCAGTTTGATATGTTGAAGTCAACGTCTATCAAGCATCATCTTGTATGCCAGTATCATGTATATCTTCTCTCCCGTTGTCATTTGATCGAAATGGCATGCTCCCCCAAAATCAGTCAGATATCATGACAAAAAAAATAAGAGAGTAAAGCATATACAGGATAACAATAATAAGAACCAATAGATAATGACAAATAGCAAAAAACAAAATCTATTGCTTTTATTAAACTTTAGTTCTTTGAAAAGAAAGCATACAAAAAAAAGATGTATAATGGAAACATCATAGTAGAACAACCAAAACTAATCCTTAAACTTTCAAAATCCATTGAGCATCTAGTTTTCATTGTCTTCATTTTCATCATCAGGTTCAACTATTCTATTTGGATCAAAGAAGACATCAGCTTGATTCAAATGTCTCTGAACATAGGGGTAATCAATTCAAAATCTTGGTTGGTTTGGATTCCGGAGAATCGAAAAAGGTCCGTCTGGGTGCTTCGATAGGGTGTACTGGATGTCCATCAAAGTATTGCCAAGAGCCTGAGTCTGAAGAGTTTGGTAGTGATCAGAAGCACGATAGCGTATATCTTCTTTGTGGAAGCGATCATGCAACAGATTGAAAATAGACTCTAAGGTTTGCGGTGGCTAATCAACAAGAGGGACGAAATTAGCAGGATGTGAGTTAGAGTTGGATGATGAGTTATATGGTAGAAGCATAGATGGATCAATTCTCTGAACTCTATTGAGGGATAAAGGTTCCTTAAGATGTGGACAAGTATCCAATAGAATATCGAAGTAGCTGAAAATGGTTGGCAAGTACATGGCGTAGAGTAATTGACGCCCTTTCTTACGACATTGAACCATTTGAGATATGATGGTCTGGGGAACATTGAAGTTAATGCCAAAATACAAGTGGTATAAAGCCAACATTTCTAAATAAGAGACCTCATCAAAGTAAGTCGTCTTAGGTAGAAAAGTTTAAAAGATAATACGATGAATTTCAAAGAAGTGACCATTCAAATATCGAGCTTAAAATTTTCCAGTGGACATTCATGAGGATGACAAAGGATATTTTTGAAGGAGTCTAGAGTTAAGTTATGTTTGAATTGAACTTGCGTGATGTTGACTAGGGTTTGTCCAACAGCAGGAATGCGTAGGATTTCACCCAAGTCGTTCGCATCAAATTCAATTGGAATGCCACGAACTCTAGATGAAATAGTATTATGTTCATATGCTAAGTTGCAATAGAACATTTGAATAACATGGTGTAAACATGGGTATGGGTCGCAACAAGTTCTTCAAGTTAAAGTTTTTGAAGAATAGGTAGATGGTCATTGTGTTGGAAAGAAAAATCAATAGGATGGCCAAGACAGATGTATCTCTTAGAAAGTCATTAAACCAATTATTTGAACTTTTGAGGCTTCAAAAAGTGAAACCATCAAATTCTCCTATGTTTGGCATAATGGGACAGAAAAGAGAGACGAAAAGGAATCTATTTTTCTTTTAGGGGCCATTTGGGAAGGATGAAGGAAGAAAAAGTAGGTTTATTTGTAGAGGAGGGGATATTTTTCGTTGGTCTGAATGAAGAGCCACGAAAGATGTATAAATAGATGAGCAGAAACCCAAATTAGGAAGAAGATTAATGATATAACATATTTTGGAATTAACCTAACCGAGTTCGGTCCGAGCTCGGCCAGAGTTCGGTCCGAATTCTATGTACATTTATTTCCAGAATCTCAATGTAACTTTAATCAATATTATGTCTTTCTTGACTTGATATAAATACAGAATAATAAGTGCTAAATTAAATCGTTCATTTTCAAGAGTTTAGATCATCTCGGAGGGAGCTGTAGCGGGCAGATCCCAGCTAGCGGTGGTTCGAAGATACTTAAATACCGTGTCGCTTAAGGTTATTTACACCTTGTTGACATAAGGGCCCTTTCGGCTTGTATCCAAAATTTTCAAAACTTTTAAAAATTTTGACAAAATTTTAAAGCATCTTATGAATCTTATATTTTATCAGAATCCAAAAGACCTAATTTTCGATGGATAAAGTTGAATCAATCTTCAGCTAAAGGTTTAGTAAAGATGTCTGCTAATTGATATTTCGTGTCAACATATTCTAAGCAAATATCTCTGTGTAATTGATGATCCCTTAGAAAATGATGTCTGATTTCTATGTGCTTAGTGCGTGAATGGCATACTGGATTCTTAGTGAGATTAATTGTGCTAGTGTTATCACAGAGAATAGGAATATTCTTATAGTGTAGATTAAAGTCTTCTAGGGTTTGCTTCATCCATAAAATTTGAGCACAGCAACATCCTGCGGTGATATACTCAGCCTTATTCGTTGATAATGCAACATAATTTTCTTTCTTGCTAAACCAGGAGACTAGAGACTTTTCTAGGAAATGACAAGTGTCGCAAGTGCTTTTTCGATCAACTTTGCATCCAGCAAAATCAGCATCCGAGTAACCGGTAAGGTCAAAGGACGTGGTTTTGGGATACCATAAGCCTGCCGACAAAGTTTCTTTAAGGTATCTGAAGATACGCTTAACTGCGCATAAGTGTGATTCCTTCAGATTAGCCTGATATCTAGCACAAAGATATACAGCAAACATAATGTCTGCGTGACTAGCGGTTAGATATAACAAACTACAAATTATACCTCGATACTTACGTATGTCTGTTGGTTTACTGCTTTCATCAAGGTCAAGCTTAGTGGATGTTGCCATTGGAGTTCCGATAGGCTTTGCATTGTGCAGGTCGAACTTTTTGAGGAAATCCTTCGTGTACTTAGCCTGATTGATGAAGGTTCCTTGTAAATCTTGCTTGATTTGCAATCCTAGGAAGAATGTCAGTTCTCCGGTCATGCTCATCTCAAATTCACTCTGCATACACTTAGCAACTCGTTACATAGTATCTTATTAGTAGATCTAAATATGATATCATCTACATATATTTGCACTAATAACAAAGAATTAGCAGAAGATTTTATAAAAAGGGTAGTATCAATTTTTCCTTTTGAAAAACTGTTTCCAAGTAGAAAGAAACTAAGACGTTCATACCAAGCTTGTGGGGCTTGCAGGGGATTGTTTGACAACTTTTTTGATAACACCATTTAGAAAAGCACTTTTAACATCCATTTAAAAAAGTTTGAAGTTATAAAAACTAGAAAAAGCGTAAAGCATTCGGATAGATTCAAGTCTAGCAACAGGAGCATAGGTCTCATCGTAGTCAATACCTTTCTCTTGGTTGTAACCTTGAGCTACGAGACGTGCTTTGTTACGTGTAACTGAACCATCCTTATTTAATTTATTTCGAAAAACCTATTTAGTACCAATGATCGGATAATTATTAGGTTTAGGAACAAGTTTCCAAACTTGATTACGTTCAAATTGGTTGAGTTTCTCTTGCATAGCAGAAATCCAAAATTTATCAGCAAAAGCTTCAACAATATTTTTAATTTCTATTTAAGAAATAAAATCAATATTTGCAATCGTATCTCTATTTGAGGAATGTGTACTTATACCTTTCGATACATCACCTATTACCAAGTCCTCAGGATGATCTGTGGGGAACTTTAGTCTCCTTGGCAGACTTTCCGGATGACTTGCACTGGTTGTATCTTCAGATGTTTTGTTGGTTGCGGGTTGACTACCTTCATTGTCGTTGTCGTTTAGTACTTGAGTGTTGTGTTCATCGAATATAACATTGATTGATTCTTCAACAGTTAATGAGTTCATGTTGAATACTCTGAATCCTTTACTTTTGGCGGCATAACCTAGAAAAATACCTCCATCGGCCTTGGAGTCAAACTTTTCTAGGTTATCTTTAGTATTGCAGCCAAAAACTTTAAAGTAACTAATAGTGGAGAATCTACCAAACCAAAGTTCATAGGGAGTTTTCTTCGATATAGGTCGAATAAGCACCATATTTAAAATATGGCATGATGTACTTACGGCTTCAGCCCAAAAGTATTTCGGAAGGTTATACTGATTTAACATGACTCTAGTCATATCACCAAGAGTTGTATTCTTTCGCTCCACAACACCATTTTGTTGAGGAGTTCTATGACAAGAGAATTCATGAAAAAAACATTTTTATTGCAAAATCTTTTGAAATTACTATTTTTGAATTTGCCTCAATGATTACTTCGGATACGAGTAATCATGAAACCTTTTTCGTTTTGAACCTTTTAGCAAAAAGTGACAAATTCAGAGAATGCTTCATTTTTGTTTGCAAGAAAATAAACCCATGTGTATCTAAAAAAATTATCAACAATAACATAAGCATAAAGCTTACCGCCAAGGCTGGCGACTCTACTGGGTCCAAACAACTCCATATGCAACAGTTGTAGAGGTTTAGAGGTACTTACAATGTTGACTGACTTAAAAGAAGATTTAGTAGCTTTATTCTTTTCACAGTCAACACGTACCATATCTTTCTTGAAAGTAATCTCCGGTAAGCCTCTTACGAGCTTCTTTGTGGATAGTCTTGCAATAGTGTCCATGTTTGTGTGTCCTAGACGCATATGCCATAGCCAGCTGTCATCTTTGTTGGCGTATAAACATCTGCCTGCATTGTTAGTGTCTTTTGCAAGATAGAAAATATATATATTATCTTTCCTGATCCCTTCAAAGATAACATTACTTGTGGATCTTTCATATATAGAGCATTTGTCTTTAACGAAGTTAATACCATTACCATGGTCAGCTAGATGACTGATGCTGAGTAGATTATGTTTTAATTCCGTTACTAGACAAATATTTTTAATGACAGGATAGGGAAGAGTACATATATTACCATTAATATATCCTCTGAGGTTATTGCCAAATGAGACATAACCTTCTTTCTTCATCGATAGCGTTGCAAATAGGTTAGCATCACCAGTCATAGTCGTGAGCAACCACTATCGAGAATCCACTTGCTTCTAGCATGAGAGGGTTGGTCCACCTACAAAACGAGTTGTAGATGTAACCCTTGGTACCCATTTTTTGATGGTCCTGTTATTTTAATCTTTGGTACCCATGCATAAACATTCATATCTACTAACTTTTTAGTTTTACAGAATCTAGATATATGTCTTTTCTTACCACAATAATGACATATAGCTGTGTGGTTGGTGCTTGGTGCGGCATAATAGATATGATTATGTGAAGCAGTTCTTTGTGGTCTATGTGGATAAAATGCATGATTGTGTGAGATAGTTCTTTGTGGTCTTCATGGATATCTATAATAGAATACATGATTATGTTTGGTTCTACGTGCATGATGTGTTCTGAATGTATGATTGCATGAACTGTTATGCATATAGGTAGGAGCATAGCTGTGAGTGTACATTTGTCTTGCTACGTATCTCGTGCTAGGTTGGGTATAGGTTTGTTCGACCTGTTTACCCAATCTAATCTCTAATCTTTTAGAGGTAGCATATAATTCATCATATTTAGAAGTGAGAGCATCTATTCTTCGTGCAGCAATGGAATATTTCTTCTTTTTAGATTCGAGTTCTTCCTTAAGTTTAGCATTCTCCTGAGAGCTCTTGTCAAGTCTGGCAAGTGTTAAGCTTAAGTCTAGAATTCTCATCTGAACTGTTAGAGGTATCATTTACTTCACTTAGTAGAGATGTCAGCCTTTCTATTTCAGTCTGACATTCTTGAACATCTTTCTTAGCATGCTTATACTTATTTCTAAGTTTCCTAAAATTACCAAGTAGATTACTAAAAATATTACCTAGCTCATCAAATGTAAAATCATTATAAGAGTTTTTATCCGTTACCTGATCAGCTAACGCCATGAAGCATAGGTTTGCTGCTTCTTGAGGATTCTCTTCTTTGGATTCACTAGCTTCGCTTTTATGCCAGATACTAGTATTTGCATATTTTTGTGACGATGTTCTTCTGGATGAGTGATTGTGGAAAAAAATATTCTTAGGGTTGGACAATCTTAATTTATATATCCTGTCTTTTTACAGTTGTAGCATATAGGCTCTTCATCACTGTTGTCAGTAAGCTCCTTCTTCTTTGATCTCTCAAGCTTTAGAAATTTCCTGAAGTTACTAGTGATCAGGGCAACTTCCTCATCTTGAGAGTCATCGTCGTCGGAGTTTTAGTTGGTGACCTTTTTGTGATGTGCTTTAAGAGCAATCGTCTTCTCCTTGGGAGTGGGTTATCCAGCTCATGAGTCATCAAGTTGTCCATGAGAATCTCGAGGGTCATCGTAGTAAGATCATTCTCTTCTATGATTGCAGTGGCCTTGGGATTCTAATTCTTGGTGAGTCCCCTGAGTACTTTGTGAATTTTCTCGTGATTGATGTACTCCTTGACAAGAGATGATAGAGGGTTGACGATGTCGAGGAATCTCGTGAATATTTGAGTGGTCGTCTTATTCTGCTTTATCTTGAATGCTTCATACTCTTGTGTTAGATGACTTATTTTTTATTCATTCACTTGAGAGGTTCCTTCATGAGTGACCTAAAGAAGTTTCCATACTTTGTGCGAAGTTTCGCAAGTGGAGACCCTGTTAAATTCAGTTCTGTCTATAGCACAGAATAGAGCGTTAATAGTTTTAGCATCAAGACTAGGTTTTTTTTTGGTGTCTGTGTACTTATCATGAGGTTTCTCTACAAGATTACTATCTACGACTATTTTAGGTGGCTTCTTGTATCCTTCTACTACTACAGCCCAAAGGTCAAAATCAAGTGACTTTAGGTAAAAAATTATACGTGTCTTCCAGTATGTGTAGTTAGTACCATCAAATAGGGGTGACCTATTTGTGGACTGGCCTTCACTATTGTTTGTGTGGATAGATCTAACAGTTGCCATAAGTCTCTTAGGATGTTAAGCCAAATATCAAGAGAACTTGCTCTGATACCAATTGAAGGACCGTAAAGCAACTCTAAAAGGGGGTGAATAGAGTACAGCAGAATAATCTATCCAATTAAAAATTATTAGAATGAAGGCAGTTGCTAACTAACAATGTATATAAAGACAATAAAGTAAAGCAGTAAAGTAGAGAGAGAGAGAAAGCAAACGCAAACACCAAGATGTATAATGGTTTCCTCTGAGAGGACTAGTCCAGTCCCGAGAACTCAAGCTCAGAGTTTTATCTACTATAATCACCAATAGTGAATCATAAGCTTTGATCTGAAGGCTATTGGCACAATATTTATGTTGAGTTTTTGAATATGGCTAATTGATTAAGTTTAGCATTATGGTAATCGATCAATCACTATAGTATCTTCTACTTAAACTCAGCATTGTCCAGATATGTAATATTTGCTTCTGTATATTTTCTTGTTCGTCCAACATGTACTTGTAGAAAGTGTAAACCCCCTGATTTTTTTGAAATTTTAAAAATCAATTTTTACAAAAATTTTCTGAAATTTTCTGTAATTTTTAACTAATTAAAACCAAGGTATTTTTGAAATTAAATAATTTTAAATGATTTTAATTAATATTAAAATATTATGAAAATAATATTTTCAGATGTAAAATAAAATATTAGACATAGGATAATTTTTCTGGAATTTATTGGACCCCGAAAATATTTTTAAAGACCTAAAAACTAATTATTTATTAAACCAAAATAAACCTTAAATAAACCCGGTTTATTTCTGACCCAAACAAACCCGAACCGGACCGACCCAGTCTAGCTGAACCGGGCCCAAACCCTAGCAGGTCGGATCCGGGCCCTTTAGCCGACCCGACCCACTTCGACCTGACCCGACCCGTTACTGTTGAAATCCCTAACCCGACGAACCCCTCGTCTCCCCGCCGCCGGCTGACCCGTCGTGGCTCTCCGCCTCCCCTGCGAACGGCTCCCCCGTGCCTCCGTCGCTCGTAACCGCCGCTGCTCAGCCTTCCCGCTCCCACAATCGCCGCCAACGGCCGCCGCTTCTCCTCCCTCCCCGCCTCCTATAAAACCCGCTGCCACCGCCTCTCTCCCCGGCCAACTCCCAGCCACCGTCGTCCCCGACCTCCCCTTCGTTCCACCACCCTCTCTCCACCGGCCACCGTCTCCACTGCCAGCATCCCAGCCGCCTGAGCCTCCTCGCCTCTCCCCAGTGCCTCCTCCACCTCGAGCAGGCCCGAGCTCCGCGATATTCCCCGATCGACACCTCAGCCGACTCCAGAGACGCAGCCACCTCCTCCGTCGAGACTAGCAGCAGCAGCAGCGGCCCGCCATGCTGAATCCCTCTGGCCACCTCGATGACTCAGCCGCAGCCCGACGACGGTGATGCCTCCAGCTCTGGTGAGCAGCTCCGGCGAGAAACCCTAACCCTAGTCGGCCGTGTCGCGACGTTTCGTGAAGCGCGCATTTCAGTCTTCTGCGGAGCCCTGTTCAGGTAGTCGTTTCTCTCTCCTTGCTGCCCCATTTTCTGTTCCATCCTCTGTGATGTGAACCCTGCGTGACCCTCTCGTTACCCGTGCAACCCGTTCGGTGTGTCGTGTCCTGTGGCGATCGCGAACTACGATCCAAAATTAAGAAAATATTCACCCTATTTTCCCCGAAATTGAGTGTGTCCCGCTAAACGAGATAACTTGGTCATGTGCAGACTTTACCGAAAGGTGCACGCCGTTAATACGGACGTATGGGATTTCGCGGAAGTTAATTTGGATGTGCGTGCACACCGTAATCAACGCCTATCCGTCGATAACACGTCGTATCGGCCCTGTTCCGGAACTCGTTGTAACTTCGGGTATACATGTCGTATCGAAATAAAACTTGCGCCATCAGACTCGTAGCAATACGCTGGTCCTGTGACCCAAGTTTGGTTAGATTCTGAGAACGTTGACAAAATCGCGTATCGTGGGCCCCACGGCTCCACTTGACGGGCAATTTTGTGATTGGCTCATCTGAATCCAGTTTTGGACATTCTGTTGGGTTCGAATCATCATTTTGGACTTATGGATACTAAGTTTGACGAATTTGGATAACTTTGTCTCTGACACATTTTTTTGTGCGAAGTGGGCCACATGTGGACCCCACTTTGACCAGAAACTGTCACTTTTGCCCCTGTGTCCAAATTGGACTCAAGGACAAGCAATTCTAGTTATTTGATGTATTTTGAATATGATGGTGATGTCTATTTCAGCAACCGGAGGAGTACCTGCAGATCCCACTGATACCAGAGCTACAGTTGGAGTCAGAACCCCAGGCAAGTGTACCTTGCCAAAACTTGCAGTACCTGCTTCATAATTGTTATCTTGATTTATTTATATGATATACATGCTTAACCTAGGACCGTGTGACATTACTTAGCGTCCGAATAATATTCGGGTGTCAATATTGTACGCAGAGTTGTGTAATATCACATAGACATGGATATCGAGACCCTTTAGATTCTCGTGCTTGCATTATCAAGTACGTCATACCCAGGACACCTGATACTATTCATGAGACAGAATCTTCCAGAGATATTCATAGTGATTCTATATAGGTTACAGGTTTTATGACATATTCTTTTGCTTAGATAGCATATGACTTGCTGCATTAGATATGATCTTGCGTGTCATGGACATGAGACGTGTGATTATATTGGGTGGGAAGAGACACACAGGCTACAGGTTGATTATATTATAACGGTATCGTAGTCTCTCTCCGAGCTAGACAACTGCATGATATCACTCCTACCGGCTCCCCGACACAGAGCTTGTAGTGGTCTCAACCTGAGTTCTAGTGATGCTCTTATCTTGCATATCACTTAGCTGGTTATATAGTTTACCCTATTATTTTTATTTATTGCTGCACTGTATTTATTATGGCTTGAGTTATTCTTGTACCTTGCTATGTCCTCTGAGGACCTAGATCCGGATTATGTTCCCAGGATTAGCAGACGAGATCTATCCCGAGGTATACGGGACATGAGCATTAGCAGGAACAGTAGCAAGTACTGGAGCAGTACCAGATCCAGAAGACGAGTGATCTCCGAGGATATCTTCTTAGTATATGCTTTATCCATACTCAGCATTTGCTGTTGTTATCTTATTTCTTGACTATTATACCAGACTCATTATCGGGTTATTCCCCGATTTATTTATTTGAGACTTAATGATGATTATTATTTTATTTTGTTGATTTTGATGTATTCATTTCTGTGGATGAGATTAGTATATTACACCCTTATTGTTGTATTACAGCTTAAGTACATCCTGATGGGTCCATTAAATTGGGTTTGTCCATCAGTGTGTGCTGCTGGCCATTGCCACGTATCTAGTCCCTCGATATTTTAGGACTGGAACGTGACATGGTTTTTGTGGTGGCCCATGCAGGTCAACGACTAAATTACTTCGGTTTCAACTTAGGGACCAAGCAAGCCTGCAATAAGAATATGATAAGTTTTAGGATCTCATCCACTTGCTTGAATCATTCTTGATATCTATATCAGATTCAAATTAATTTATTGACTTGTATCCTGTCTTGATTCCTGTGTTCCTCTTATTGGTTATTTTGGATGCAGAGTAATGGATCCACGAGCAAACGATGAGACTCCTGCAAGATCACTACGAGATGTTGTGGTAACCAACGAAGATGAAGTAACACTAGTGGATGGAGGTTAATCAGCTCAACAACACAGTCAAGCAAATAAGCATGCCTCGAGAATCCAGCAAGATGACATCCCACCTCCGCCACAGTTTACTCCACCAATGCCCGTATTCCCACAAGGGCAGGCTATGGATGGGCAGCAGATGTTTCAAATGATCTATGCAATAATGTAAGCTCAATAAGAGGCTCTGAGTCACAGCCTATCAATCATACTAGAGCAAGCGAATCTACCAACACGACGGCCAACGACGGGCTCTATCACCGATTTCCGCCAGCTGAAGCCCCGCACTTTTTCAGGCAAGGAGGAGCCCACAGAAGTTCATGAGTGGCTCACCAACACTCAACATCAATTAGAAGCAGCTGAGCTTCCAAGAGAACGTTGGATGACTGCCGTCAGAATACAATTAACAGATAATGCACATCACTAGTGGCTATCTGAGGAGATACGGCTCAGACCAGACCGAGTCACTTGGGAAGAGTTTTCCAGACTCTTTCAGGAGATGTACATTCCAGCCATCGCTCGATCAGAACTTCAAAATAAGTTCAATCGCCTCACTTAAGACAATATGACAAAGGAAGAGTATAACGCTGAGTTCATTCGTCTAAGTCACTTCGCCCCAACCCTGATCCCGACAGAAGAAGAAAAGGCTGAGAAGTTCTTCGATGGACTAAACTTCAAACTGCAGAAACTAATTGGATCTGTTGTACCTACATCTTACTCGGACGTCTTTGCTGCAGCCTGACGCATGGAGCGTATCACCAGGAGAGAGACCAGACTGAAGTGGCCTTCCACATCAGCACCAGCCAGAGCACCACAGGAAGATGTTACAAAAAGATCTCACATGCACCAGCCATCCGGGGCATCTCCGCAAGCACTGCCTTTCTGTCAACATTGTGGCAAACGAGGCCATATTGAGAACGAGTGCAAACGCAAAAGGGGATTATGTTTAGCTTGCGGATCCAGTCAACATTTAGTGAGGGGATGCCTTCAGCGTCGAGAAGGAGCACCCATGGTAAACCAACAAGCTTTACCAGTACCGAGGCCAGCCTATCCAGCATTGGGAGCACCGCAAACGGTAGTTGAAGGAGTCATACCACCACCTCCAGGAGGGTATCAGCCGAGGCCACCTTTGATACCCCAGGCACTACTCTTCCAGCAGGCTCAGCAGCAGAGGAATCTACCGCAAGGACGCGGACAAGCTTTCGCAATGACCTTGGAGAACGCGCAGACTCGTGGAGTAGCTAATGCGCGTAAGTGATTCGTAGTTATCTATTCTAGTATTGCTTTAGCTCGTGCCTGTTGGTTCGTGAACTTAGCCTTAACCTGGTAATTTTGAACTTGCTAATAACTGATAACCTAGTATATTTTTTTAAAGTGGTAACCTAGTTTTTCAAATATGTAGTTTTTTTGCTTTAACTAGATTTTCTTCATTCTGAAAATTGCATAACTTCCATTGCTTAAGAAAATAATGTTTTTATTCCCTATGTGTTTTTGCTTAAACCCCCATCCTTTGAATCTCCTGAATCATGAATCTTGATAGTGATATGCTTCGAACAATGCTTCAACCGTGTCATCTCTATTGACAAGTTATTCTTTAATTACGAGGACCCAATCCTCTTAAGGGGGGTAGATTATAAACCCCCTGATTTTTCTGAAATTTTAAAAATCAATTTTCACAAAAAATTTCTGAATTTTTCTATAATTTTAACTAATTAAAACCAAGGTATTTTTGAAATTAAATAATTTTAAATGATTTTAATCAATATCAAAATATTATGAAAATAATATTTTCAGGTGTAAAATAAAATATTAGACATAGGGTAATTTTTCTAGAATTTATTGGACCCCGAAAATATTTTTAAAGACCTAAAAACTAATTATTTATTAAACTAAAATAAACCGTAAATAAACCCGGTTTATTTCTGACCCAAACCAACCCGAACCGGACCGACCCGGTCTAGCTGAACCGGGACCAAACCCTAGCGGGTCGGATCCGGGCCTGCTAGCCGACCCGACCCGCTTCGACCCGACCCGACCCGACCCGTTACTGTTGAAATCCCTAACCCGACGAACCCCTCGTCTCCCCGCCGTCGGCCGACCCGTCGTGGCTCTCCGCCTCCCCTGCAAACGGTTCCCCCGCGCCTCCTCCGCTCATAACCGCCGCCGCTTAGCCTTCCCGCAACCGCCGCCAACGGCCGCCGCTTCTCCTCCCTCCCCGCCTCATATAAAACCTGCTGCCACCACCTCTCTCCCCGGCCAACTCCCAGCCACCGTCGTCCCCGGCCTCCCCTTCGTTCCACCACCCTTCTCCGTTATCCCCACTCTCCGCCACCCTTTCTCCACCGGCCACCATCTCCTCCGCCAGCATCCCAGCCGCCCGAGCCTCCTCGCCTCTCCCCAGCATCTCCTCCACCGCGAGCAGCCCCGAGCTCCGCGATCTTCCCCGATCGACACCCCAGCCGACTCGAGAGACGTAGCCACCTCCTCCGTCGAGACTAGCAGCAGCAGCAGCGACCCGCCGGGCTGAGTCCCACTGGCCGCCTCGACCACTCAGCCGCAACCCGACGACGACGATGCCTCCAGCTCCGGTGAGCAGCTCCGACGAGAAACTCTAACCCTAGTCGGCCGTGTCGCGACGTTTCGCGAAGCACGGGTTTCAGTCTTCTGCGGAGCCCTATTCAGGTAGCCGTTTCTTTCTCCTCTATACCCTATTTTTTGTTCCGTCTGCTGTGATGCGAACCCTGTATGACCCTCTCGATACCCATGCAACCCACTCAGCGTGTCGCGTCCTGTGGCGGTCGCGAACTTCGATCCAAAATCAGGAAAATATTCGCCCTATTTTTTCCCGGAATTGAGTGCGCCCCACTAAACGGGATGACTTAGTCATGTGCGGACATCACCGAAAGGTGCGGGCCGTTAATACGGACGTGTAGGATTTCGCAAAAGTTGATTTGGATGTGCATGCACACCGGAATCAACGCATATCCGTCGACATCACCCCATATTGGCCCTATTCCGGAACTCATTATAACTTCTGGTACGCATGTCGTATCGAAACAAAACTTGCGTCATCGGACTCGTAGCAATACGCTGGTCCTGTGACCCAAGTTTGGTTTGATTCTGAGAACGTTGACAAAATCGCGTATCGTGGGTCCCACGGCTCTACTTGACGGGCAATTTTGTGATCGTCTCATCGGAATCCAGTTTTGGACATTCCGTTGGGTTTTTATCGTCATTCTGGACTTGTGGACACTAAGTTTGATAAATTTGGAGAACTTTGTCTCTGACACGTTTTTCGGTGCGAAGTGGGCCACATGTGGACCCCGCTTTGACCAGAAACTGTCACTTTTGCCCCTGTGTCCAAATTGGACTCAAGGACAGGCAATTCTAGCTATTTGATGTCTTCTGAATCTGATCGTGATATCTATTTTAGCAACCGGAGAAGTACTTGCAGATCCCACTGATACCAGAGCTACAGTTGGAGTCAGAACCCCAGGCAAGTGTACCTTGCCAAAACTTGTAGTACCTGCTTCATAATTATTATCTTGATTTATTTATATGATATACATGCTTAACCTAGGACTGTGTAACATTACTTAGCGTCCGAATAATATTCGGGTGTCAACACTGTACGCAGAGTTGTGTAATGTCACATAGACATGGATATCGAGACCCTTTACATTCTCGTGCTTGCATTATCAAGTACGTCATACCCAGGACACCTGACACTATTCATGAGACAAAATCTTCCTGAGATATTTATGGTGATTCTGTATAGGTTACAGGTTTCATGACATATTCTTTTGCTTAGATAGCATATGACTTGCTGCATTAGATATGATCTTGCGTGTCATGGACATGAGATGTATGATTACATTGGGTGGGGAGAGACACACAGGCTACAGGTTGATTATATTATGACGGTGTCGTAGTCTCTCTCCGAGCTAGACAACTGCATGATATCACTGCTACCGGCTCCACGACACAGAACTTGTAGTGGTCTCAGCCTGAGTTCTAGTGATGATCTTATCTTGCATATCACTTAGCTGGTTATATAGTTTACCCTATTGTTTTCATTTATTGTTGTACTGCATTTATTATGGCTTGAGTTATTCTTGTACCTTGCTATATCCTCTGAGGACCTGGATCTAGATTATGTCCCCAGGATTAGCAGACGAGATCTATCCCGAGGTATATGGGACAGGAGCATTAGCAGGAACAGTAGCAGGCACTGGAGCAGTACCAGATCCAGAAGATGAGTGGTCTCCGAGGATATCTTCTGAGTATATGCTTTATCCATACTCAGTATTTGCTGTTGTTATCTTATTTCTTGACTATTGTACCAGACTCATTATCGGGTTGTTCTCCGATTTATTTATTTGAGACTTGATGATGATTATTGTTTTATTTTGTTGATTTTGATATATTCATTTCTGTGGATGAGATTAGTATATTACACTCTTATTGTTGTATTACAGCTTAAGTACATCCTGATGGGTCCATTAAATTGGGTTTGTCCATCGGTGTGTGCTGCTGGCTATTGCCACATGTTTAGTCCCTCGATATTTTGGGGCTGGGGCATGACATGGTTTTCTTATTTTGTCGAGGATTTCTCCTGAGTATATGTCTTATCCATACTCAGTATATGCTGTTGTTATCTTATTTCTTGATTATTGTACCAGACTCATTATCGGGTTATTCACCGATTTATTTACTTATGACTTGATGATGATTATATTTCACTTTGTTGATATTGATGTATTCATTTCTGTGGATGAGATTAGTAGACCCTTATTATTGTATTATAGCTTAAGTACACCCTGATGGGCCTATTAAATTGGGTTTGCCCATTGGTATGTGTTGTTGGCCATTGCCACGTGTCTAGTCCCTCGATATTTTGGGACTGGGACGTGATATAGTTTTTATGGTGGCCATTCAGGTCAACGACTAAATTGCTTCGGTTTTAACTTAGGGATCGAGCAAGCCTGCAATAAGAATAAGATAAGGATCTCATCCACTTGCTTGAATCGTTATTGATCACTATATCGGATTCGAATTAAATTCTTGACTTGTATCCTGCCTTGATTCCTGTGCGCCTCTTATAGTTTATTTTTGATGCAGAGTAATGGATTCACGAGCAAACGACGAAACTTCTGCAAGAACACCAATAGGTGCTATAGCCACCTACGGAGAAGATGAAGTGACGCCATTGAGTGGAGATCCCACTACTCACCGAAGCAGCCAAGCAAATCAGCATGCTTCTAGATTTCGGCGAGATGATATCCCACCTCCGCCGTAGTTTACTCCACCAATGCCCGTATTCCCACAAGGGCAGGCTATGGACGGGCATCAGATATTACAAATGATCTACGCAATGATGTAAGCTCAACAACAAATTCAATAAGAGGCTCTGCGTCATGAGGCAGAGAACTTGAGGAGCAGCCTAGTAACCGTACTAGAGCAGGCAGATCTACCAGCACGACGGCCAATGACGGGCTCTATCACCAATTTTTCCAGGAGGAGCCCACAGAAGTTCATGAGTGGCTCACCAACACTCAACATCAATTAGAAGCAGCTGAGCTTCCAAGAGAACGTTGGATGACTGCCGTCAGAATGCAATTAATAGACAATGCACATCACTGGTGGCTATCTGAGGAGACACGGCTCGGACCAGACCGAGTCACTTGGGAAGAGTTCTCTAGACTCTTTCAGGAGATGTACATTCCAGCCATTGCTCGATCAGAATTGCGAGACAAGTTTAATCGCCTCACTCAAGACAGTATGACAGTGGAGGAGTACAACGCGGAGTTCATTCGTCTAAGTCGCTTCAACCCAATCCTGATCCCGACAGAAGAAGAGAAGGCTAAAAAATTCTTTGATGGACTAAACTTTGAGCTACAGAGAATTATCGGATCCATTGCACCTACTTCGTACACGGACGTCCTTGCTGCAGCTCGACGTATGGAGTGCATCACCAGGAGAGAGTCCAGCCTTAAGCGGCCAATCACATCAGCACTAGCTAGAGCACCACAAGAAGAAGCTACAAAAAGACCTCACCTACACCAACAACAGAGAGCATCTACACCACTAGCACTAATCCTACCTTCTTGCCACTACTGTGGCAAGGCAGGCCATCTTGCCAAGGAATGCTGACGCAGATTGGGATTATATTTAGCTTGCGGATCCAGACAATATTCGGTGTGGGAATGCCCTGAGCGTCGAGAAGGAGCACCGATAGTAAACCAACAAGCTCTACCAGCACCAGGAGGATATCAACCGAGGCCACTCTTGGCACCTCGAGCAGCACTCTTCCAGCAGGCTCAGCAGCAGCAGAGGAATCCACTGCAAGGACACGGACAAGCTTTTGCGATGACCTTGGAGAACGCGCAGAATCGTGGAGTAGCTAATGCGCGTAAGTTATTCGTAGCTATCTATTCTAGTATTGCTTTAACTTGTGCCTGTTAGTTCGTGACCTTAGCCTTAACCTAGTAATTTTTGAACTTGCTAATAATTGATAACCTGGTATGTTTTTATAAGTGATAACCTAGTTTTTTCTAAATTATAGTTTTCTTGCTTTCCTTCACTCTGAAAATTATATAACTTCCATTGCTTAGGGAAATGATGTTTTCATTCCCTATGTGTTTTGCTTAAACCCTCATCCTTTGATCATTAATCTTGATAGTGATGTGGTTCGAACAATGCTTGCAACCGTGTCATCTCTGTTGACCAGTTATTCTTTGATTGCGAGAACGCAATCCTATTAAGGGGGGTAGATTGTAAACCCCCTGATTTTTTAGGATTTTAAAAATTAATTTTCACAATTTTCAGGAATTTTCTGTAATTTTTAAATAATTAAAATCAAGGTAATTTAGAATTAAATAAAATTAAATGTTTTTAGTAAATATTAAAATATTATGAAAATAATATTTTTTGGTGTAAAATAAAATATTAGACATAGGGTAATTTTTTTGGAATTTATTGGACCCCAGAAACATTTTTAAAGACCTAAAAACTAAGTAAATAATAAATCCAAATAAACCCGGTTTATTTGTGACCCAAACCAACCCGAACAGGACCGACCCGGTCTAGCTGAACCGGGCCCAAACCCTAGCGGGTCGGATCCGGGCCCGTTAGCCGACCCGACCCGCTTCGACCCGTTAACCCGTCTGATCCCTAACCTGACGAACCCCTCGTCTCCCCGCCGCCGGCCGACCCGTCGTGGCTCTCCGCCTCCCCTGCGAATGGTTCCCCCATGCCTCCTCCGCTCGTAACCGTCGCCGCTCAGCCTTTCAGCTCCAGCAACCGCCGCCAACGGCGGCGACTTCTCCTCCCCGCCTCCTATAAAACCCCGCTGCCTCGTCGATCCCCGCAACCACCGTCGTCTCCACCATCGTCCCCGGTCTCCCCTTCGCTCCACCACCCTTCTCCGTCAGCCCGAGCTCCAACGCCGGCATCCCAGCCTCCAACGTGTCTCCCATCCACCATCCGCCGTGAACCCCCGAGCCCGATCCCCATCACCTATCACCAAGTTCCCCTGCGCCTCCCTCGCCGACGAGCTCCGCCATCTTCCATGATCGACGCCTCTACGACTCAGTGGCAGCCAAAGCTCCGCCAGCACGCTGCCTCCAGCTCCGGGCCCCAGCTGCCACGACGAACAGCCGCCAAGAGCCGCCTCCGCCTTCCTCCGGCCACAACAACTCCGGCGAGAAACCTTAACCCTAGCCGCCACCGTGTCGTGATGTCTCACGAGTACGCGTTTCAGCCTTCTGTGGAGCCATGTTCAGGTAGCCGTTTCTCTCTCCTCGCTGTCCCATTTCCCATTCCGTCTGCTATGACACGAACCCTGCGTGACCCTCTCGATACCCGTGCAATTAGCTCGGTGTGTCGCGTCCTGTGGCGATCGCAAACTGCGATCCAAAATCAGGAAAATATTCGCCCTGTTTTTCCCAAAATTGAGTGCGCCCCGCTAAAGCGGACGACTTGGTCGTGTGAGGGCTTCACAGAAAGATGCACGCCATTAATACGGATGTGTGAGATTTCATGGAAGTTGATTTGGGTGTGCGTGTACACCGGAATCAACGCGTATCCATCGAAAACATCCTGTATCGGCCCTGTTCTGGAACTCGTTGTAACTTCGTGTATGTTTGTGGTATTAAACGAAAGAATGAAAAATGTATTCAGGATGGGGTTTATACGAAACCCGCCTTCTTTGGTTTACAAACAAACTTGTACAATTTGATCCTATACGAGGATATGGGAATACAATTTATTTAATCTGGGTAAATATTGCTATAGGTGTCTGATCTGCAGTCGATCACTTTAGCCCTTGGACCACACGATGTTGAAGAAGTGTCGTAGAAGGCAGGAAGCAGCTTCGAAGGTTGCAGAAGAGGGTGGATGCACGATGCCAAAGTCGTCGATCCGTACTCTTTGCCTGAGCTCCAAATTCTTCTCTCTCTCTCTCTCTCTCTCTCTCTCTCTCTCTCTCTCGACCTCTGGTTCGATCTTTCTTGGAAGTTCGACCTCGGATCTGATATTGGTATTCTTGACCAATTTTTCGACCTTCCAATTTGTCGACCTTGGATCTGATATTGGTTTCTTGACCAATTTCCCCCCTTGTTCCTCATTGATAGAGGTCTCTATTTATAGAGTTTTAGTGACAGTGACCACTCCGTCGGTGTAGAAACCGAGGAGTAGAAAGTACAGTACCCTTTTACACAACGGTTAAAGTAACCAATGCCTGCGTATAGATTATCCTTTGAATGAGCGTGTGACGCGGGTCCAACTAAGGGACAAAACGCGTATAATCGCTACGAAGATCATGGCGTAGAAGCCACGTAGGTAGGTATCCATTGTGTAGAAGAGGTTGGCGTAGAAGCCAAATGTCTGTCACCATGGCATAGAAGCCAAATAGTTATCAAACCGGCATAGAAGCCGAATAGGCATAGAAGCCGAGTGGTCATAGAGGCCGAGTAGGCGTAAAAGTCGAGTGGTCATAGAGGTCGAGCAGGCGTAGAAGCCGAGTGGTCATAGAGGCCGAGTAGGCGTAGAAGCCGAATGGTCATAGAGGCCGAGTAGGCGTAGAAGCCGAATGGGTGTTGAAGCCGAGCGGTCATAGAGGCCGAGAGAGCACAAGAGCTGGATGGACGTAGAAGCTGCTGTGTACCGTGCCAGAGTGCTGATGTGGACGTCTTAGCCGGAATTACGACTTTTGAAGATATAATCAAATCTCTTGCATTAAATGCCGAGATCTGCCACCATCCTGTGCATTAAATATGGAGGTGTGTTTTTGAAGGTCTGCAACCCCTTTTGTGCATCAGTCGCAGAGACGTGCCTTGAGAAACTGTCACCGCTCTGTGCATTAGACGTAGAGACGTGCCTCGAGCAACTGTCATCGCTCTGTGCATTGGACGCAGAGACGTGCCTCGACCCCGTACGGAGTACAGCTTTTGATGTGGCAGGCGGTTTATCTACTGCAGAACGTAAACAGCTCGTGTCTGCCTGTGTAAAACAAGGCAGTGTATCCCTTCGTGCTTGTAAAAGTAGTTTACGCAAAGGGAATGGCGGTAAATGACAGCCTGGGTCACAGTGCTGTGCCATCATTATAGCCGTCGTCTGGGTAGTCGAGCCGTATCCCTTTGTCAGAAGTCCAGACGTCAGGTTCATTGCAGGATCTTCCTTGCAGGGTCTGACAGGTTCACTTCGGAGAATACGAAGCGTCTCTTGTATACCTCAATACTGCGTCTGAAAGAGGATGAGTTTTACGCCCTGGAGGCGATGAAGCACCATGTTTTACGCTAAAGCGGCTTGGATGTACTGCCTTACGTGGATGGTCCTTTGAGCTTATATTTTATGCTGTATTCAGCGGAAAAAAGTTCTGTTGCGCGCTTGATGGCTTTGAAGGCCTCTGCTTACGCTGCTCTGCACCAATATGCTGCGTATAGCCATCCGGCATATTTTTTTATGCTTCTACAAGACCCCCTTCAAAGCTTTCAAATTCCTCGGAATTTGGAACGCTTTGAATGAAGCATGAACCGCTCCTCGTAACTCGAAACATTTCTGAATGGGGCGTTGAAACGGTCGATGCTGACTTTATGGCAGATTTATTGGGGACCGGTGTGACCTCTTTCGCCTATAAAAAGGCTGGGGGAGTTAACCTGTTCTTCCCACATTTCCATCACCACGCCGAGATGATCGTCGGAGCTCGTCGGGTCGATCTGAGAAAGAAGGAGATCATGTTCTTCCAGCGTGTAAGGAGCCGAAAAAGACGGCGTCTTCGAGCAAGCGTCCACTGCAACGATGGATCGTGGAAGGATATCTTAGCCTCCCTTGCTCGGGATAATCAGCAACTTTATGTGGCTGTTCTTCGGGAGAGATAAAGAATCGTATTTCACCACGCTGCTTGCAAGTGGCGCCTTCTCCAGTTACCTCTGGTGACGAGAGGCAGACAGACCGGTTAGAGTGGCGGTGGTCTGTAGGAAAGCAGAATTACCCTGCTTTCCTTCTGTTGGAGGATGGGTCATATGCCCTGTTTTGTATCCTCCTGCCACTGATTATCTTCTTGGAAGAAGAGGAAGACCATCACCCACGCGAGCCTCTGTCAGAACAGCTCCTCGGTGCGGTCTTTAGACGATGATGAGGAAGCCCCTTTGTCGACGGAGTTTCCCTCAGATGTAATCATGAAAATGAAGAAAAAACCCTTGTAGATTGGATTTCCCTCATATGTAATCATGACCTTAATCTTTAATAAAATCGTCTTGCTTCTTCGTATATGATCGTTTTGCCATACGTTTCTGTGAAGTCTGAATATGTGTAGCTTCGACACGTCTGATTCTTTATGCCGACTCTGTTTAGAAAGAGTGCTAGGTCCTGTCCTTTATGCATAGCGAATAGTCCATAGAACACTGTTGAGCATTTTGAGCATTTAGAACTGTCCTGCTGCTAGGACTGAGGAACCGCGTAGAATTTTTGTTCAGACTTCGTCTTCAAGAATGACTTCTCGAAAATCCCTTGGAACAGGGTCGAGGAATGGCTGTCGAGCTGAGTTTGCCATCTTGATAGACGAGATATTCAGACTAGAGCCTGGATGAACCTCTATTTGACCCGAGAAGAGTAATTTCTCAATGTTTAAACTCTGTATGCTTCGGGTACTGGGGATATTTTGAGGTCAAGAAGGAGTATCTTCTGTGTAAACTCCTGTAATCGACCGTCTTGAGAACTGTTCGGATATACGGAAAGTCAGAGATCCGTAGTATAGATGAGCTAAAAATCCTGAGTTCGTAGCCTATTGAGCGTAGAAACCACCGAGCGTGAGATCATCGATTTGGTATCTGCTGAGCGTAAAGTCGTAGGTTTGTAGCCTCTCGAGCATAAAAGCTACCGAGCACAAAGGCATCCGGGCATAAAACCATAGACTTGTAGCTTGCGAGTGTAAAACCGTAGATCTGTTGCTGTCGAGCGTAGAAAGCTCCTTAGCGTAGAACTGTAGATTTGTAGCCTGTGAATAAAAGAAATCTTCTGGGCGTAAGGTCGTGGATCCGTTGCCTCCGAGCATAAACAAAACGCCACCGAGCGTGAGATCATCGATTTGGTATCTGCTGAGCGTAAAGTCGTAGGTTTGTAGCCTCTCGAGCATAAAAGCTACCGAGCACAAAGGCATCCGGGCATAAAAGCATAGACTTGTAGCTTGCGAGCGTAAAACCGTAGATCTGTTGCTGTCGAGCGTAGAAATCTCCTTAGCATAGGAACCGCTGACCTGCTTTTGCACGAAAAACTCTTCGAATTTGCTGACTGTCTGTCTTTCGAGAGTAGTGGGCTGACGTAGTACCCAATCATAACCAAATATTTAATTGTGAGATTTGGTTGGGGTTTCGAGGAGCCCGTCCGAGGGTTCAAGGAGTCGACCCGAACTCTATATATATCCCAAACTTTTGAGAGAAAAACTTTTTATCCGTCTTCTGTGAAAGAGAGCCTTCGATTGTTTGAGTTTTTTTCCCCTCGTTCTTTCTCCGAGCACTCCGAGTTTTCAGAAATGGCGCCAAAACAAACCCCCTCCACTAAGGGAAAGAGCACAGGCTCTTCTTCTCGTTCTTCTGCCCCAGCGAGAGAGTATTCGGTCGAGCAAGGTGAACTTCCTTCTGAGCGAAGCATCCTGCCGACGAGTAGCGCACCCGGCCTTAGAGGTATAGCCTTTGGGATGACAAAGAACGACGAAAAATCCTTCGCACACGTTGAACGTGATCGCGCTAGGTCGTCTTCTGTGCTGATTGCCTCTTTGAGGAAGATGACGCACGGAGATGTTTTCATCTTTTACGCCCACATTTCTAATGTGCCAGCGTAAAAAACTCTATGTTTTTGCAGTTTTGAGCGTAAAAGCTCTGACTGCCGAAAACTTGGTGTATACTATAAAATTTTAGTTTTACGCTTGTGGATGGGACCTCCGGTGTAGTAACTAGAATTTTGACAGTCTGGCGTAAAGCACGGACAGTATACCGCTAATTACGCTTCAGTATGTGACTTCCGGCATAAAATGACCAAATTTTGTACAGTCTTGGCGTAAAGCACAGACTGTCGTTTCTTGGTCTTTATGTTGCAAGATTTGCAATGACGTATTTTTCTTGCACTTTCGCAGTTAACTTGCATGAGTCTCCACTGGCCGAGGTGATGGGTTCCGCTGCCGGGATGCTGCACTCGAACTATCTGGAGGATCTGTCGCACGTGACATTTCCTATCTCCGGACCCCAGTATCCTGAAGGAAGGGAGATTTTGATATCGGCTCAGGGCGAGCGGACATTGCTGAACATGATTAACGGATAGCCCCTGACGTACATAGACGGGGACCAGTACATCAAGCCGGCCTTTCTCTTTGGAGACATAATTGATAAACAGTCCCAGACGAAGCCCAAGAGAGAACCCTGGGTTTTTTCCGCCGAGAGTGTGGTCTTGTATCTGCCCGCGATGCCGAGAGATTATCCCATCTCGGCTTTCTTCCATGCCACACATTCCAGGAGGATGTCGTAGACGCTGACTCCCGATCTTCACGGCAAGCCAGGGAAGATCTTTCATCTGAAAGGAGCTGACCAGGGGTCGTTTGTCAGCCGTCCTTCTGGCGTCGTGACATTGTTCAGGGGACTGTGCCCGGGCAGCGTCCCGAGTGAAGACAGTTCAGTGATCCAGCCGGTCCAATTGCCGACTTTCTACAACGACTTCATGGTGCTAGGGGGGTATACCCGAAGGAGAATCCTCGGTGCAATGGGTGGATCACCCCAACAAACCTCCGATGGGCTTGCCTAGTTGACTGGGCTTTGAAGCATTTTCGGAGAGAGATGGAGGTCATTAGACTGTATGCTGTTGTGAGTGCGATGAGTGTAGGGTTGCATCCTAACCCTAACCTGTTTCTGGCACTGATGGAGCGATACATTTCGCTCACCGGGACCTTCGCCACTCTACTGGAGGAGTTGGAGTTGGCCCTCCACGAAATGGCAGTGATCTCGAGACTGCCGATGGGGGATACCCCGTATGAAGATTATGTTCCCACCAACCGGGAGTTGGAGGACTCGGACCCTCGGGTTGTGGAGGTGTATCAGGAGCTGATGTGCTACTACTTCGCGTGCACCACTTTTTATGATGAGCCCTCTGATTTGGCTCACACCACTAAGTGGATGTCCTATCTCTTCTTCCATCGGGCCAGGGCCGTCAAGTCGGAGAAAGTTTCGGGAGGCAAGAATGAGCCCGTGAACTGTTTGGGCGTGCTCAGTGCCCAGGTCATCGAGGATCTTATGGAGGATGCTAAAGCTCCCGACCAGATTCTCACTGACGGGGTAGGAAAGTATCCTGAAGGCACTAAGGCCTATAGTTACTTGAGGCGCTGTCGCAGGCCTTTGTCTGAGGAAGCCCGGCTGGCTGGTTTCCTCTCCATATGGCTGCGTCGAGTAGTGGTGCCCGGTATCGCGTCCGCGGACCGCATTCACCGGATCATCCTGTGGCCCGCCGTTCGTCTGGTGTTCGGGGCAAGACTAGGCTTGCTCCCTGCCATGGTTTGCCGTATACAGGCTGGCATGAGAGCCATGACTGACGGACTGCTTGTTGATGAAGCTCGGCGTGATAGCTTTCCCTGGGTAGAGTTACCATACCTGTACTTGATGGGATGGTTAATTCTCCACAATCCCCGGGTGATGTCTTCCGGCCCTGGTAGTAGCGCGGTGGGTAGTTTCTTGCTGAACTACAAGGACTCCCTCTGGAACGTGAACACAGTCTTAGACTGTCGGCTGGTGCTGAGCCTCGATCATTGCTGGAAGCTCCTCTGCACTGTCCCCTCTGTGCATCGCAATCAGTCGGGGATTAGGCTTGAGGATTTAGGTGGAGAGAAGACCTATCTTTCTCAGGAAGCTTTTAATTGGTTGGTCTGTATCAGACCCTCCCATTTGCTGTACAGAAGCGAAGATCATTGCTTCTTCGAGCCTTACTTGCCCAGTCGGTTCGCCAGGCAGTTTGGGTACGATCAGCTGCACGTGGGCAATGCCGTCACCAGCTTCAGGTCCAGGGGCGGACTCATTAATGGAGCCAGAGGATGGCGGTATTTTATCATGGGTTGCACGGGAGCAATCTTTATCGTACTGGTCGTCACCCTCTCCACGGAGCTGCGCATCCTCCATTCGTATGTCCAGTTCTACGTGGCGATCAACACCTTCCATCGCAATTTTGACATGGGTGGAAGCTTTAGGGTGCCTTCTCCCAAGCCTGGGGGAAGAGTCAAAGTCCCCTCGGTTTCGTCTGACGAGGGTGAGGAGTCCGTCACTCTGGATGAGCCTTTGGTGTCGGTGCCGAGGTGTGAAGTGCCTCCGCCTGCGGGGTCTTTGGCAGTCTCTGGGAAGCGAAGGGCTCCTGCCTCGAAGCAAACTTCCCCTCGCAAGAGGAAGAAGAAGACGGTTAATCGTTCTCTCCGGATTCCTGGCATTGAGGCTCCTAGAGAGGAACCTGTTGTCTCTCCTATTGGGGATGTCTCTTTGATTGGAGGTTCCCCGCCTTTTGGAGAGGGACCCTCAATTTCGGCTGGTGGTACCGGAGGACTCCTGCTTGAGGCTGTCGTTGCTGCCACTGCCTCCGGTAGTGGAATGAAATTGCCTGCTTGGCCAAGGCAAATGGGAGAATCTTTCCCTAGACCAGCAACGGATGAAACTCATGCCGCGTCCGTGAGCATGACTAGCGAGATTCCAGCTGACGAACCTCGACTGCATCTTGGTGAAGGCTTGGTAGAGCTCCTGGCGATGTCGGTTGGCCCACCTCCTTCTCCAGGTATGACAGTTCGTATTGCGTCATTAAGGTGTGATATAGCTACATCGGCTGCAGACGCGGCATATATACCGTTGGCTACGGGTAAAGGTCATCTTTATGTCTCCTCTTAGAAAGATTACTATCACATTGATATCAACTTTCTTGTCCTCTTTTCAGGGGATGGAGTCCACGGAAAGTATAGCGTTGAAGCGCCTTCTGGCTCTGCTCGGGCTCCTGGCGATGATACGGAGGCGTCCAACTTCGAGGAGGAAATACCTTCGGGGGCCAGCTCGCCCGGAGTAGTTTCGTCACCTCAAGAGGAGGACGAACCCGTTATCGTGACCTCGCCTCTTGCGAGTATGCCGATGACTTCGACCGTCGTTGTCGCACCTTCTTCGGTCGTACTACCCGTCGAGGCGGCGGTTGTGGCCACCTCGTCTGCAATCATTCCTGGAGGGGAACTCGCCAATATCGCGGCCACTCCTGGCGTTCAACCAGATCTGGTTGCGCTGACCGAGCTGTATACCAGCCTCTTTTACACCAGTTTGAAAACGCTGATATCAATGGTGTTGGCGAAGAATCTGGATTTTGAGCGTCTGAAGAAGGCTTCCCAGTTTTTGATTGGGGCGGTCCGGGAGTTCAGCGATTCTAGGGTAGCTGACGCCCTGGAGACGATGGTTAATGGGTTGGAGCAACCTATTAACGAATAGTTGCAGCTGACTCGGGACAGTTTTGAAGCTGAGGTCCAGGCCAGATACGACTTCATGACTGCGCGGCTTACCAAACAGCTGGAGAGCCTAGATAACTCCATCAAAGCACATAAGCTGGAGATGGATAAAAAAAAAGCTGTCGTGGAGGAGGCTCTTGCTCTTCAGACGAAGTGCTAATCCGAGCATGAAAAGAATATAGCGAGGGCTCACAAGTTGAAGAAAAAAACTCGCTCTGGCAGAGGAGTGGGCTTCTCAGTCATTGGCAAGTCTAGATGTAGCGACTGGTCGACTGAGCACAGCCCGACGGGATCTGGAGCGTGCAGAAGCTGCCCGAGCTGGCTCTCTTCGGGCAAGGGCCGAACTGTCCTTTACGAACAATCCCGAGGCATGGCTGGGACAGGCCCGCGCTGATGCCTTGGTTTCCAGGGACGAGAGGGTAGCTGCACTGGCAAAGCTGATTCGCGATCTGACCGCTCCCCCACAATGATGTACCCTTTCTTCTTTTTGCTTCCCCAATGTAATTCTGCTCTTTTCGAGAATAAATAAAGCGAATCTTTTCTGACTTTGTGGACCCATCATTTCGGAATATAAATGACAGGTTTGGGCGAGAGTGATATCAGAGGTAGTATGGACGTGATAGACTTTCGATAAACTTCTAGCAGGACATACCTATTCAGAAGTCATACGGACATGATAGAATATGACCTAACTAGTTTCGTTTTGGAAGTAGTTTTGTTAGAATTGAGATTCTCGCTATATTCCACTTGAGTAGAGGAGGTTTAAGCATAGTACCTCTTCAGGAATTTACCGTTGATAGGAGCCATGACTGTTAGGGGAACTGAAGTCCGTTTATGACTCTTGTTTTTGCGTTTCTGGATTAGATAATCCCGCAGGTCAGGATAATTTACAGAAGAAGACGAAGGAGACTGCTCGTTTCTTCTGTTCCCATCAGTGGGCATGCGGAGATTGGGCACCATGGTTTTCCCTATGCTACCTATGTACAACAGATTGGCCATCTGGGTGGCGGATAATCCCCGGGGAGGGTGTCTTTTCGCAACCTAAGCTTGCTTTACGCCGTGGGACTTCGCCTGGCATAATTTGGAGATTTGCTCAGACTGACGTAAAGCTGAAGAGGTCCTCAGTCGGCCGTCGGCTTCCCGCATAATCCGGAGGGTAGGCAGATTGCTCCCTCGCTGGCGTAAAGGCCGAGAAGTTGAGTACTCTGCCGCTTGCTTTCCCTTACGGAAATCACAGCGCTCATCTGGTTCCCCGTAGAGGTCAGATGTTGTCTTGCGCACGGAGCATGATTTGTACTTCAGATTTGGCGCTGAGGCATCACCAGAAGTTTGGTCTATACGGCGCGTAGCGGGAGACTGGTTTCTATGCGTAGAGCGCAGTGGATACTTCTGGGTTAGCGCTGAGGCTTTGCCCGAAGTTTTGTCTGCACCGCCCATAGTGGGAGACTGGTTTCTACGCGTAGAGCGCAGTGGATACTTCTGGGCTAGCGCTAAGGCTTTGCCCGAAGTTTCGTCTGTACCGCGCGTAGCGGGAGACTGAATTTTACGTGCAGGGCACGGAAGAAGCAATGCTACAACCTCATTGGTCGGAGAGGTCGGAGAGATCGGAGAGTCCACAGGAATGGTAGAGGATGTCTTGGGCATCCAGACCTTGCGCAGCTTCCTGTTGTCTTGGACGGAGAGAGGGTGAGAGCTACCCCCGGTTCGAAGCATATCTTCGTAGGCAGACTGGTCGAATTGGATGACCAGTGTCTTCTTCACGGTTCCTATAGATACCGCATCGTGTTGAGCAATTACTTCCTCATCAGAAGAGAAAGATGTCCCCAGCAGAGTCGCCATCTTGTTTGTGGTATTAAATGAAAGAATGAAAAATGTATTCAGGATGGGGTTTATACGAAACCCGCCTTCTTTGGTTTACAAACAAACTTGTACAATTTGATCCTATACGAGGATATGGGAGTACAATTTATTTAATCTGGGTAAATATTGCTATAGGTGTCTGATATGCAGTCGATCACTTTAGCCCTTGGACCATACGATGTTGAAGAAGTGTCGTAGAAGGCAGGAAGCAGCTTCGAAGGTTGCATAAGAGGGTGGATGCACGATGCCAAAGTCGTTGATCCCTACTCTTTGCCTGAGCTCCGGATTCTTCTCTCTCTCTCTCTCTCTCTTGACCTCTGGTTCGATCTTTCTTGGAAGTTCGACCTCGGATCTGATATTGGTATTCTTGACCAATTTTTCGACCTTCCAATTTGTCGACCTTGGATCTGATATTGGTTTCTTGACCAATTTTCCCCCTTGTTCTTCATTGATAGAGATCTCTATTTATAGAGTTTTAGTGACAGTGACCACTCCGTTGGTGTAGAAACCGAGGAGTGGAAAGTACAGCACCCTTTTACACAATGGTTAAAGTAACCAATGCCTGCGTATAGATGACCATTTGAATGAGCGTGTGACGTGGGTCCAACTAAGGGACAAAACGCGTATAATCGCTACGAAGATCATGGCGTAGAAGCCACGTAGGTAGGTATCCATTGTGTAGAAGAGGTTGGCGTAGAAGCTAAATGTCTGTCACCATGGCATAGAAGCCAAATAGTTATCAAACCGGCATAGAAGCCGAATAGGCGTAGAAGCCGAATAGGCGTAGAAGCCGAGTGGTCATAGAGGCCGAGCAGGCATAGAAGCCGAGTGGTAATAGAGGCCGAGTAGGTGTAGAAGCCGAATGGTCATAGAGGCCGAGTAGGCGTAGAAGCCGAATGGTCATAGAGGCCGAGTAGGCGTAGAAGTCGAATGGGTGTTGAAGCCGAGCGGTCATAGAGGCCGAGAGAGCACAGGAGCTGGATGGGTGTAGAAGCCGCTGCGTACCATGCCAGAGTGCTGATGTGGACGTCTTAGCGGGAATTACGGCTTTTGAAGATATAATTAAATCTTTTGCATTAAATACCGAGATTTGCCACCATCCTATGCATTAAATGTGGAGGCGTATTTTTGAAGGTCTGTAACCCCTTCTGTGCATCAGTCGCAGAGACGTGCCTTGAGAAACTGTCACCGCTCTGTGCATTAGACGTAGAGACGTGCCTCGAGCAACTGTCATCGCTCTGTGCATTGGACGCAGAGACGTGCCTCGACCCCGTACGGAGTACAGCTTTTGATGTGGCAGGCGCTTTGTCTACTGTAGAACGTAAACAGCTCGTGTTTGCCTATGTAAAACAAGGCAGCGTATCCCTTCGTGCTTGTAAAAGCAGTTTATGCAAAGGGGATGGCGGTAAATGACAGCCTGGGTCGCAGTGCTGTGTCATCATTATAGCCGTCGTCTGGGTACTCGAGCCGTATCCCTTTGTCAGAAGTCCAAACGTCAGGTTCATTGCAGGATCTTCCTTGCAGGGTCTGACAGGTTTATTTCGGAGAATACAAAGCGTCTCTTGTACACCTCAATGCTGCGTCTGAAAGAGGATGAGTTTTACGCCCTGGAGGCGATGAAGCACCCTATTTTACGCTGAAGCGGCTTGGACGTACTGCCTTATGTGGATGGTCCTTTGAGCTTATATTTTATGCTGTGTTCAGCGTAAAAAAGCTCTGTTGCACGCTTGATGGCTTTGAAGGCCTTTGCTTACGCTGCTCTGCACCAATATGCTGCGTATAGCCATCCAGCATATTTTTCATGCTTCTACAGTGTACACACGTCGTATCAAAATGAAATTTGAGCCATCAGACTCGTAGCAATACGCTGGTCCTGTGACCAAGTTTGGTTCGATTCTGAGAACGTTGACAAAATTGCGTATTTTGGGCCCCACGGCTCCACTTGACGAGCGATTTTGTGATCGGCTCATCAGAATCTAGTTCTGTATATTTCGTTGGGTTTGTATCGTCGTTCTAGACTTGTGGATACTAAGTTTGACGAATTTGAAGAACATTATCTTCGACACATTTTTTGGTGCGAAGCGGGTCACATGTGGACTCCGCTTTGACCAGGAACTGACACTTTTTCCCCTGTGTCCAAATTGGACTCAAGGATCGGCATTTCTAGCTATTTGATGTCTTCTGAATCTGATGGTGATGTCTATTTCAGCAACAGGAGGAGTACCTGCAAATCCCACTGATAGTGGAGCAACAGTTGGAGTTAGAACCCCAGGCAAGTGTACCTTGCCAATCTTGCAGTCATTGATACATGTTATTTCCTTGATGTATTATTATTGTAATATCTTTGTTGAACCTAGGACCGTGTGACATTACTTAGCGTTCAAATAATATTCGGGTATCAACACCGTACGCGGAGTTGTGTAACGTCACCTAGTCATGGATATCGCGACCCTATACACTCTCGTGCTTGCCTTATCAAGTACGTCATGCCTCAGGACACCTGACACTATTCATGAGACAGAATCTTCTTAAGATATTCATGGTGATTCTTTATAGGTTACATGATTCAGGACATAGATATTGCATGTGCTTAGCTATAATTATGACTTATTGCATCAGTTAGAGGTCATGATCTTACGTGACATGGACATGAGACGTCGTGGATGTAGTGCCTCAAATCCCGATCCGACCGGGATGTGCACTACGTAATTGGGCTTGTGGCTAGTCTGTCTGAGTCGTAGCTTAGATCTTCGGCATCTTCTTGCCATGGACGAAATGCGATGATCCTTTCCAACTCATGGAAAGGCCTCTATTGAAACGAGTCCAATAGTTTTCGTGTTTGGTTGCTTGGTTTTCTTGATTGCCGCTTTGGGATTTTAATTTGGTGTTGCTTTCGATTTGCTTGGTTTTCGCTGCTGGTTTTTATCGTTTGGAGCTTTGATTCTTGGGGAGTTCGGCAAGGAAGGATAGGCAAGAATTCTAATTGGTGCTCGTGCTGTGTAGGTCCGCGTAACTGACGTTTGATCATCGCTAGGCGGGAGTCGTGTTTCAGCTACCTTTTCCTTAACCAGTGAGTGGTTTGGACCCTTCTTTCCTACTTCTTCACGCCCACATCTCTAATGTTTCAAACGTTCACTCGATGATGCCCGGTTGGACGCCTAGGAAATCCTTGCCACAATGCATGCCAGCCACTAAGAAAGGAACATGGGATTTGTAGACTAATTTACTATATGCTTGCACACCTTATAATTTGAGTTGTTTATAAAGGGAATTGGTTGTTGGTGGCGGCCTAGTGCCTCGGACGGAGTTTGGACCTATGAGATACCAAAATCGGAATACCGCATTGAGAAAATATGAACTATTGCATGAGATATATATTGCTGCTTTACTTCTTTGTTTATTTCGATACATTGTATGATAATATGAATTGTTCATGCATTTGCATGGTCTGGGACAACTTGTGCACAAGGTTTGGCATTTTCTCGAAACGGCTTTCTGGGGCACTGGAACCGTATCGATCCGGAGGGAAATATTTGATTCGTGCTCGTCACGATGCATTACGGGACCTCCAGCAGGGCTTGCTACCCGGGCTGATAGGGCGCACCGCTAATGCTTGAAATATGTCCCTAAGGTGTCGATCATACCAATGACCGCATAGAATAGAACACATGCTAATTTATTGTCTTGTGCAGATGGTAAGTATACTTGTGTTTTGTTGCAGGGAAGGCGTGCATCGGTTGAGTAAGCAATCGATGCACTGGTTTGATTCAATGCTATTTTCATTCCTATCAAAACATGCAACTGATATGAATTGAATTCACTTGCTTCTTTATAGAAGTTATCTTAATGAATGCTCGCCCCTAATAAGCTAGTGTCGATTTAGTCGAGTGGGTTCATCCCGCTCACCAGTACAAGTTGAGTACTGACCCACGTTGTGGGCAACTATTTCAGGCACTCATACGGTGCAACGCTAGTGGATAGACGAGGAGGCGTTAGGAGCACCTCTATTTTGAAGTATAGTTGGAGTCAAATCATTTTGGAGGCTTGGACTTTCAACCTATACAAGGGCGTAATATATGAACGACGTGGACTATCTGATGGAGTGCGCCCTGCCTTTTGAGTTATCTTTTTGTAATGCAAATCAAGTAGCCGAGAGGCGCATCAATGTAAACTCTATGTAAATTACTCTGAATTATCAATGAAAAAGCATGTTTCTTCCTGCACTTGTGTTCAAATCTCTGTGAATGTGTTTTCTAAATTGTGTTTCAAAATGGGTTCCTATAACTGCAAGTTCTTGCCTTGTACGAGCGCAAGCTCAGGCTCGTACGGCATCACGCCCCAGCGAGGACGAATCGGTTCCGTGAAGGATACAGCGAGGACGAATGACCCTTTCGGGATCGAGACGTGACATATTGGTATCAGTTCACGGCTGTATTTCCTCTGGTTTTCAAAAGAATATAAAGGAGTTTGATGCGCCTCTCTATTGAGTTGCGTTCGGCGTCCGCTGCATCAGAAGAGTCGCCTATACAATGAGCCCGTAGCTATAAAATCTATCGATTTTGGGGTGTTAACAAGCTACTCTCTTTTGTAGCAATGGCTAGGAAAAATACTGCCGCTGCAAGCAGTGCTCAGCCTACCCAGAGCGACCCAACAAGTTCAGGAGAATCTAGAGGAGCGGGTTCGAACGGAATAACGGAACGGCTTATGCATCTCATGGAGGTGCAGCAACAACAAGCTGTTACACAACAGGCGCAATTTGCTTTCCAGCAGAAGCAAATAGATACCATGATGCAACTGATTGCATCCTTGGTACCAAGCAACGGGACTGCCACTGTGACTCCTTCCCCACCGCCGGCCGTGGCGGTAGAAGATGAGTCCGAAGAAACACAGCCTTCAGCGAAGAACTCCTGCCGAGCAGCTGAGTTTACAAAAATGCATCCCCCTACGTTCAACGGACGAGCGGAACCGGACGTAGTTCTGGGATGGATTGCTAAGTTGGAAGGACTCTTCAACCTGGTTGGCATCAGGGGATCCAAGCGAGTGGCTTGTGCATCGGTTCAGCTGGAACTGCGTGCGCATGATTGGTGGGAGGCAACGAAGCAAGGGATTTACGATGCCAATCCCAACTGTAAAATTACTTGGGAAATATTCAAATCAGCTTTCATTGAACAATATATTCCCCGAGCCGTGCGTCAACAAAAGGAAGACGACTTCAGTAATTTGGTACAAGGAAGTCTGTCTGTTGACGATTACGACTCAGTGTTCGCTAAACTGGCTAAGTTTGCAGGGCACTTCTTGCCTAATCAGCAGGCGTGGTGCTACCGATTTCAGAAGGGTTTGAATGATGATTTGCGTAGGGACGTCATCAACCAAAAATGCCAAACATACAGGGAATGTTACGAAGCGGCTCTGAACAGCGAGCGGATCTTTGGGCGCCCTCTCCCAAAGGCCGAGGTGCAAACCCCCCGTACCAATAACAATAAACGTCCTCATGAATCGGGAGGGTCTGGAGCACACAAGCGTTCGCATACGTCTGATAATAGGGGCCAATCCCAATCTCTGAACTGCAGCCGGTGCGGCAAATCAGGGCATAAAGTGAATGAATGTCGGGTTCAAGGATGTTTCAAATATGGTCGTCTGGGTCACAAACAGTTTAACTGCCGAGAGGGCAAGCCGAATCAGAACAACGGGAATCAAAACAAGGGGCCTCCAGCAAGTGATGCCAATGCTGTGCCAGTCAATCCACAACGCCAGGGTGCTCAAGGCCGAGTCTATGCACTGACTCGGGATGAGGCATCTGTATCTGAAACTGTCGTAACAGGTACTTTACTTTTTAGAGATTTGCCCGCTAGAGTCTTACTCGATTCAGGTGCTACGCATAGTTTCATATCTGCTGATTTTACTGTTGAGCATAAATTAGCTTCTACTCCTTTAAATATGAACCTTTGCGTAAGTACCCCTTCGGGAGTCGATATGCCCGCCCATGCGATCTGTAGGGATGGTTATATTTGCATCGGAGGAAGGAAGCTTTCCTTAGATGTCGTTGTACTAGATATCAAGGATTATGATATTATTCTCGGTATGGACTGGTTGGGTGCTTGCCATGCAATAATCGAGTGCGCGGAGAAGCGAGTCGTATTCCGTCTACCCGGTGAGGCAGACTTCTACTATTCGTGCAGCGCTGCACCGAAGACGGCAATGGTGATATTAGTAATTTCGGCTAGGCGTATGTTGCATTCGGGCTGTGAAGGGTACTTAGCTTCTGTTCGAGACACCCGACGGGAATGTGCAGATGCAGCTCAGGCTGAAGTCATTGCAGATTTCCTCGACGTGTTCCCAGACGAGCTGCCTGGAATGCCTCCTGATCGTGAGATCGAATTCAGCATTGACACTTTTCCGGATTCGCGACCGATATCAAAGGCACCTTATCGCATGGCCCCAGCAGAGCTTAAGGAACTTAAAGTTCAGTTGCAAGATCTGTTGGACCGAGGATACATTCGTCCAAGCGTTTCTCCGTGGGGCGCTCCGGTGCTGTTCGTGAAAAAGAAGGATGGATCCATGCGGCTGTGTATTGACTACCGAGAGCTGAATAAGGCGACCGTGCGGAATCAGTACCCATTGCCAAGAATAGATGACTTGTTTGATCAGCTGCAAGGTGCAACAGTTTTCTCTAAAGTGGATCTCAGGTCAGGGTATCACCAGTTGAAAATCAAATCAGAGGATATTCAAAAATCTGCTTTCAGAACCCGTTACGGATACTATGAGTTCCTCGTGATGTCGTTCGGTTTGACGAACTCCCCTGCAGCTTTCATGGATCTGATGAACCTCGTGTTTCGGCCGTTTGTGGATAAGTTTGTAGTCGTATTCATAGACGACATACTAATCTATTCCAAGAACGAGGCGGAGCACAAGGAACACCTGAAGACCGTGCTACAGACATTACGAGACCATCAGTTGTTCGCTAAGCTCAGCAAGTGTGAGTTCTGGTTGAACAGCGTGGCGTTCCTTGGTCATGTCATCTCGGCCGAAGGCGTCGCCGTAGACCCGAAGAAAATAGAGGCGGTGGTGGACTGGAAACAACCTACGTCAGCCAGCGAAGTTCGAAGCTTTCTGGGCCTTGCGGGATACTACCGCAGGTTCGTGAAGGATTTTTCTAAACTGGCCTCGCCGATGACTCGCCTTACTCAGAAAGGGATTGCATACGAATGGGGTGATGACTGCGAAGCCAGCTTTTGGGAACTTAAGCGGCGTCTTGTTTCAGCTCCGATTCTTGCACTTCCGGATGGGGTAGAAGAGTTTCAGATATACAGCGATGCTTCAGGACTCGGCTTAGGGTGTGTGCTCATGCAGAGGGACAAGGTAATATCGTACGCCTCAAGGCAACTGAAGCCGCACGAGAAAAACTACCCGACGCATGATCTGGAATTGGCGGCAATTGTGTTTGCTCTGAAGTTGTGGAGGCATTATCTTTATGGTGTTGCTTACAAAATCTTTACCGATCACAAGAGCCTCAAGTACCTATTCACCCAGCGGGAATTGAACCTCCGGCAGCGGCGTTGGCTAGAACTGATTAAAGACTATGACCTAACGATCGCGTATACACCGGGCAAGGGAAACGTCGTTGCTGATGCTCTGAGTCGGAAGCACGTGGGCTCGTTATCTATAGACAACCGTTTACTTCGAGATCTTGAGGCGATGGGCATCGAATTTCGAGTTCGGCATCAAGGAGTGCAGCTGGCACCACTCCATCTTGAACTGGGTTTACGTGGTAGAATCAAATCAGCTCAGGAGGGCGATCAGTTCTTAGCGAAGGTACGCGGATTGATCTCGACGGGAAAGACGTCTGACTTTGTGGCAGGCGAAGATGGGGCCTTACAGATGAAAGGAAGGCTATGTGTTCCTAGCGACCCAGAACTCCGAAGGAAAATTATGGCGGAAGCACACTACGCGAAGTATTCTTTACATCCGGGGAGCACTAAGATGTACAAGGACTTGCGCGGGACCTTCTGGTGGCACGGTATGAAGCGGGATGTGGCGACCTTTGTGTCACAGTGCATAGCCTGTCAACAGGTTAAAGCTGAACATCAGAGGCCCGGCGGGGAGCTTCAGAACCTCGCTATTCCCGAGTGGAAATGGGACAACATCACTATGGATTTTATTGTGGGATTTCCGAAGACGCCACGGGGGCATGATGCGATTTGGGTCATAGTTGATCGTTTGACCAAATCAGCCCACTTTCTTCCCATAAAAGTTACTTGGAGCGTCGATCGGTTAGCACAAATTTACATAGATGAGATTGTCCGATTACACGGAGTACCTGTCTCAATCGTCTCTGACCGTGACGGACACTTCTTATTTCATTTCTGGACTAGTCTACAAGCTGCTTTGGGGACCAAGCTACAGTTCAGTACCGCATATCACCCGCAGACTGACGGACAGACAGAGAGGACAAATCAGATACTTGAAGATATGTTACGGCTGTGTGCTATTGATTTAAAGACTAGTTGGGACACGCATCTTCCATTGGCAGAGTTTGCGTACAACAAAAGCTACCAATCAAGCATCCAGATGGTACCGTACGAAGCACTATATGGGCGAAGGTGTCGATCTCCAATCTGTTGGGACGAAGTCGGCGAGCGGCAGGTACTCGGGCCAGAGCTGGTAGAGCAAGCAGTTGAGAAAGTTCGCTTGATTCGGGAAAGACTCCGCACAGCACAGAGCCGACAGAAAAGTTATGCTGATGCTCATAGAAGGCCTTTGGAATTCTTGGTCGGGGATCATGTCTTCTTGAAAGTGACGCCGATGCGAGGTGTGATACGTTTCGGCGTGAAGGGCAAACTGAGTCCCCGGTTTGTCGGCCCCTTTGAGATACTGGAACGAGTTGCAGCTGTGGCGTACAGGATAGCACTACCTCCCGCCTTGGCAGAAGTGCATGACGTATTCCACGTTTCCCAGCTCCGGAAGTATGTGCATGACCCTAGTCATGTGGTTAGCTTCGAACAATTAGAATTGCGCACGGATTTGTCATACTCAGAGGAGCCGGCGCAGATTCTGGATCGTAAGGAAAAAGTACTTCGCAACCGTACGATGTCCTTGGTTCGCGTGCTGTGGCGGAACCATTCTGTTGGGGAATCAACGTGGGAGTTAGAATCGGAGATGAAGGAGAAGTATCCTTCATTGTTCATTCAGTCGGAGGTAGGGCCTTGTTCTTACGTTTCGGGTCGGCCTTGTTCTTAAGTTTCGGGTCGAAACTTTTTCTTAGTAGTATATTATGTAGTGCCTCAAATCCCGATCCGACCGGGATGTGCACTACGTAATTGGGCTTGTGGCTAGTCTGTCTGAGTCGTAGCTTAGATCTTCGGTATCTTCTTGCCACGGACGAAATACGATGATCCTTTCCAACTCATGGAAAGGCCTCTATTGAAACGAGTCCAATAGTTTTCGTGTTTGGTTGCTTGGTTTTCTTGATTGCCGCTTTGGGATTTTGATTTGGTGTTACTTTCGATTTGCTTGGTTTTCGCTGCTGGTTTTATCGTTTGGAGCTTTGATTCTTGGGGAGTTCGGCAAGGAAGGATAGGCAAGAATTCTAATTGGTGCTCGTGCTGTGTAGGTCCGCGTAACTGACGTTTGATCGTCGCTAGGCGGGAGTCGTGTTTCAGCTACCTTTTCCTTAACCAGTGAGTGGTTTGGACCCTTCTTTCCTACTTCTTCACGCCCACATCTCTAATATTTCAAACGTTCACTCGATGATGCCCGGTTGGACGCCTAGGAAATCCTTGCCATAATGTATGCCAGCCACTAAGAAAAAAACATGGGATTTGTAGACTAATTTACTATATGCTTGCACACCTTATAATTTGAGTTATTTATAAAGGGAATTGGTTGTTGGTGGCGGCCTAGTGCCTCGGACGGAGTTTGGACCTATGAGATACCAAAATCGGAATACCGCATTGAGAAAATATGAACTGTTGCATGAGATATATATTGCTGCTTTACTTCTTTGTTTATTTCGATGCATTATATGATAATATGAATTGTTCATGCATTTGCATGGTCTGGGACAACTTGTGCACAAGGTTTGGCATTTCCTCGAAACGGCTTTCCGGGGCACTGGAACCGTATCGATCCGGAGGGAAATATTTGATTCGTGCTCGTCACGATGCATTGCGGGACCTCCAGCAGGGCTTGCTACCCGGGCTGATAGGGCGCACCGCTAATGCTTGAAATATGTCCCTAAGGTGTCGATCACACCAATGACCGCATAGAATAGAACACATGCTAATTTATTGTCTTGTGCAGATGGTAAGTATACTTGTGTTTCGTTGCAGGGAAGGCGTGCATCGGTTGAGTAAGCAATCGATGCACTGGTTTGATTCAATGCTATTTTCATTCCTATCAAAATATGCAACTGATATGAATTGAATTCACTTGCTTCTTTATAGAAGTTATCTTAATGCATGCTCGCCCCTAATAAGCTAGTGTCGATTTAGTCGAGTGGGTTCATCACGCTCACCAGTACAAGTTGAGTATTGACCCACGTTGTGGGCAACTATTTCAGGCACTCAGACGGTGCAACGCTAGTGGATAGACGAGGAGGCGTTAGGAGCACCTCTATTTTGAAGTATAGTTGGAGTCAGATCATTTTGGAGGCTTGGACTTTCAACCTATACAAGGGCGTAATGTATGAACGACGTGGACTATCTGATGGAGCGCGTCCTGCCTTTTGAGTTATCTTTTTGTAATGCAAATCAAGTAGCCGAGAGGCGCATCAATGTAAACTCTATGTAAATTACTCTGAATTATCAATGAAAAAGCATGTTTCTTCCTGCACTTGTGTTCAAATCTCTGTGAATGTGTTTTCTAAATTGTGTTTCACAATGGGTTCCTATAACTGCAAGTTCTTGCCTTGTACGAGCGCAAGCTCAGGCTCGTACGGCATCACGCCCCAGAGAGGACGAATCGGTTCCGTGAAGGATCCAGCGAGGACGAATGGCCCTTTCGGGATTGGGGCGTGACAGTGGACATGAGACGTATAATTATATTGGGTGGGGAGAGTATTACCATATCAAAGGCTGATTATATTATATATATTATTATCTGGAGGTGTCTTAGACTCTGACACAGAGCTTTAACACATGTATTGTCCCTTCGAGAAAATACTGCTATGGGTTTTTCCGACACAGAGCATATAGTAGTCTCAGCCTGAGTATGATTAATGCTCTCATATTGCATATCACTTAGCTAGTTATATAGTTTACCCTATTGTTTCATTTATTGCTGCACTATATTTATTTTGGCTTGAGTTATTTTGTACCTTGCTATGTCCCCTGAGGACCTGAATCCGGATTATGTCCCCAGGATTAGCAGACGAGATCTATCCCGAGGTATACGGGACAGGAGCATTAGCAGGAGCAGAAGCTGGAACAGTAGCAAGCACTGGAGCAGTACCAGATCCAGAAGACGAGGTGATCGTCGAGGATTTCTCCTGAGTATATGTCTTATCCATACTCAGTATATGCTGTATTTATCTTATTTCTTGACTATTGTACCAGACTCATTATTGGGTTATTCCCCGATTTATTTACTTGTGACTTGATGATGATTATATTTCACTTTGTTGATATTGATGTATTCATTTATGTGGATGAGATTAGTATATTATACCCTTATTGTTGTATTACAGCTTAAGTATACCCTGATGGGCCCATTAAATTGGGTTTGCCCATTGGTGTGTGCTGTTGGCCATTGCCACGTGTCTAGTCCCTCGATATTTTGGGACTGGGGCATGACAATAAAGTAAAGCAGTTGCTAACTAACAATGTATATAAAGACAATAAAGTAATGCAGTAAAGTAGAGAGAGAGAGAGAGAGAAAGCAAACGCAAACACCAAGATGTATAATGGTTTCCTCTGAGAGGACTAGTCCAGTCCCAAGAACTCAAGCTAAGAGTTTTATCTACTATAATCACCAATAGTGAATCACAAGCTTTGATCTGAAGGCTATTGGCACAATATTTATGTTGAGTTTTTGAATATGGCTAATTGATTAAGTTTAGCATTATGGTAATCGATCAATCACTATAGTATCTTCTACTTAAACTCAATATTTTCCAGATATATAATATTTGCTTCGGTATATTTTCTTGTTCGTCCAACATGTACTTGCAGAAAGAAATAAGAAAGATCAGCAATGGACATATGCTATATGACGATGAGCCAAAGACGACATTATAACAGAAGATTTCGTCCAACCGCCTATGACTTATCTGGAGCCTCGCACCCGGGGGTTCCGCTGCCTGGTCAGTAGACGAGGGTCGAGGGGGCAGCACCCCTCGTAGGGGTTCGGGGGCAATCGAATCTCCTGAAAGGTATTCAGATTCCCAGATCTGGTTATCTTTGGATAACTGTCGTCAAGAGAAAAAATATCTTCAAGTCAGCAGATGTTTCAGAAGTTTGCGGTCGTCGGTGCTCTTGGTTTTCATATATAATTTTATATTTTATTTGAGTCTAGGACTTATGTAAGTCAAGTCGCACTGGCAACTAGAAAGCAACTCAATCCACTCAAGTAGCCTAAAACTCATCCACCCAACAATCAGGCCAAATATATCTTGAACCTATCTACCAAACTAGTCCACATATACGGTCCTTCAATTGGTATCAAAGCAGGTGCTCTTTATATAGGAACTATTGCTCATACCAATTGCTCCTACAATTGGTATCAGAGCAAGTTCTCTTGATATTGGATTAACATCCTAAGAGACTTATGGCAACTGTTAGATCTATCCACACCAACAATGGTGAAGGCCAGTCCACAAATAGGCCACCTCTATTTGATGGAACCAACTACACTTACTGGAAAACATGTATGGGTTTCTATCTTGGATCACTAAACTTTAACCTTTGGTCAATAGTTGATGATGGCTACAAAAAGACTGCTAAGATTATTGTAGATGATAATCTCATAGATAAGCCTAAAGATAAGTATACTGATGTAGAAAAGAAATAATCCAGTCTTGATGCTAGAGCTGCTAATGCTTTATTTTGTGTCGTAGACAGTACAGAGTTCAACAGAGTATCTATATGTACCACTTCGCATGATATCTGGAAACTTCTCGAGGTGACTCATGAAGGAACTACTCAAGTGAAAGAGTCTAAGATAAGCACACTGATACAAGAATACAAGTCATTCAAGATGAAGTCAAATGAGACCATCACTCAGATGTTCACAAGATTTCTTGACATCGCCAATCCTCTATCCTCTCTCGGCAAGGAGTACAACAACCATAAAAAGATACGCAAGGTGCTTAGAGGGCTTCCGAAGAACTGGAACCCAAAAGCAACGTCGACCGTTGAAGGAAACGACCTTACTACAATGACGCTAAAAATACTCATGGGGAAGATGATGACACATGAGCTGGACCTCAATGACCTCGAAGAAGAGTCAACTCCCAAGGAGAAGGCCATCGCACTCAAGACGCATCATAAAAGATCCTCTGACGATGCTTCTGAAGAGGAAGAAACCGATGATGATTCAGACAATGAGGATCTGGCCCAAATTTCTAGGAACTTCTGTCACTACCTGATTCTAGAAAATAGGTTTTTTTTTATAAATTGTGTATTATATTTAATTAATTATATTTATATTTAAATAGTGATTGTATTATTTTTTTAATGATTATTTTAGGGTTTTGGCTAGCCTGGACCTATGTCAGACCCTAGTGGACCCATGTTCGACCCGACCAACACCCATGTGAGGATTATTTTGGGGCTTAGAAATATTTATTATATTTTTAGTGGGTTAGTTGGAGAGAATTGGAGTTAGTTTGAGTGCTTTTGGAACCCGAAACCCAAACCCAAGTAAGAGGACGGCATTTTGGTAATTTCCCCAACTTGTGAAACCCCTTTATTCATGCTCCCACCCGACCAAACCCCCATTCCCGTGAGAACACAGCAGCCCCATCCCCCTTTTCCACTTCTTCTTTACTTCTTCTTCTTCTCCACTTCTTCTTTCTTCTCCCCAAGTAAGTGATCTTTATTTTTCTTCCTTCTTTCTTCCATTCCTTCTTCTTTATGCTAACCCTAACATTGCATTTTTCCTAACCTAGGTGTGTGGAGCCTAGATTTAGTGTGGAGGCTAGATTTGGTGGCTTGGATCTTGAGGGAGGTGATTCCAAGTAGATCGGAGACTTTGGCCTTGGGATTCCAACTCCCAAGAGGTAAACCCTAACTTTTCCCTTGCTAATTACTTTTATGTAGTGTAATTAGTGTTTTAGAACCTTCCTAGACCCTAAGCCTACCCGTGGGAGGAAGTTGGAACTAGTTTGGTTGAGTTTAGAGACTTTGACATTAGGTTTTGTGTCAATTTTGGATGGAATCCGAATTTGGCCCAATTTTGGGTGATGTCCTAGGTTAGACGGACCTAGATAGACGTTGTCGGGTGTCTTGAGGGTGAGTGCGTGTCTCCGTTCAGACACGGGAAGTCGTATCGCGGAGAAATGGGCGTTTCGGGCGAATTTGGGGTTTTCGTCGTCGCCGATTCTAACTGCGTGCGCGTTTCCGCCACGGACCTAGAATCAATGCGGTAGCATTTTTTTCTAGGATCTAGGCATCATTTAGAACCCGTGGGTAAATTTTGGGCCGATTTCGAGTTCGTTTGGTGTGCGTTTCAGGAGATTTTCCGAACCGCACACCGCGTGTCTTTAGCGTATACTGCAAGAGTGTAGCGTCTAGCGTAAAAAATGACTTATTTTCTTGCATTTTATAGTGGACTTGCAGATACCTCCTTTGGATGAAGTGATGGGCTCTGCTGCTGGGATGCTAAATTCTAACTATCTGGAGGATTTGTCCCATGTGACATTCTCCATTTCTGGAACCGAGTATCCTCAAGAAAGGGGAACTCTGATCTCGTCCCAAGGAGAACGAATGATGCTGAGTATGATCAGTGGGGAGCCCCTGACATACATAGATGGGACTGAATATAAGAAACCAGGTTTCTTATTCGGGGATATTATCGACAAACAATCCCAGAGTAAGCCCAAGAAGGAAGATTGGGTATTTTCTGCTGAGGACACGGTCATGTATCTGCCGAGGATGCCCAGAGATTACCCTATCTCGGCATTCTTCCATACCACACATCCTAGGGACTCTGACTCCAGATCTTCATGAGCGGCCAGGGAAGATCTCATACAAGAAAGTATTGAACCGAGGAGCCTTTGTGAGCAGTCCTTCAGGCCCTGTTATGCCTTTCAGGGGATTACTGCCAGGCAGCGTACCGAGTGAAGACATTTTACTGATCCAGCCGGTTCAAATATCGACTTTCTGCAATGACTTTATGGGGCAGGGAGGAGTGTTGTCACGACCCGATTCCGTAGAATCGTTGAGGCGTCCCCCGAATCGTGACCGTCGTGCGGGCCTGGGGTTGCGCCCGCACAAGGCTTTAATGATTTGCATAGCAAGCACATATTCAGAGTACGCAGATAAATTGAAACACAGATTTAAAATATGGAAAAGTTCTCTTTATTGATAATGAACATCTATTACAAATTCCTGAACGAGTCAGCTATATTGTCGCACGGGCTTACAAAAGGGTTGACTCAAAATGAGATAGCAGTCCTGTACATTACATCCCTTTATAAACGACAAAATGATAAAGACCTCCAGGCAGGAGGACGGCTTTGCCACGAAGCTGCATTTGTGTATGAAGAGTTGCAAGCTTCTGACTTCAAAATGCTTCAAGGAGCGCAGTGAAGATGCGCCAACAGCTGGACTGGATCGGAAAGACGACTTCAGCTCCTCGCTCGGTTCGCCTTGGTGCAGAGAACCTGTTTCAACGAGGGTCAGCATGTCGAAACATACTGGTGAAGGTGAGCTAACCGAACTATACCAATCAACACGTTGTTTTAATGAAGCATGCATATTGTGGGTTTCTATCTTGCCTTAGTTCATTTATAAGTAAGCAGCATATAGAATTTACTGAAATGAACGTGCCACCGTTCGATGGATTTTACCTGACCGTCTGAATCACCTGCACAATACTTAACATGCCTTCCCTGCCACGAAGACACAAGTTAGTATGCAACAGGTTTAAATATACAGGGGATCACTGGCTGGATGCCATAATGGACCAATTTTAGTCTCTGACGAGGATGGTATGCAGCGAGAGCACAGGATGTGCAGCACGCCATTCCGTCCTTGCACAGGGTGACTAAACAGGGGAGTTTCTGCCCAGATCGGATCGGTGCCAGTGCCCCAGTGACCGTCCGCAGGAACTAAGGGCCTTGTGCACAAGTTGTCCGTGATCAACATATACACTAAGTTAGCAGTTGAGGCAATTCAGGGCAATAACAGGCACAGGACTGTAACAGGGGGAGATCTACTTTTGCATAGTCTCCCTATTCAGATTATTGCATTCAGGATGAGTTCTGTTCATAGCATAATTTAAAGAAGAGCATACATTCTAACTTGTATTATGCATATGATAAATATTCCAAGCGAACACGCATGCAAGTAAGTAACCGTTCACAGTTTGATTGACAAGCAGTATTAACCAAGTCTATTATCTTTTATCTTGGTTTCTTTTATTATTACTTGGTATCGTTTGATCGGGGCAACAAGAATGCAAGTCGTTTTAGGTGTGAAGACTTGGAAGCAGGGCTAGCTAATCGGGATGGTAGCCACTCACTTATATTGTTGGAAGGGAGAAGGAAAGAGGCGCTTCACGACTCCGCTCGCAAGCCGCCTACTGCTCGTTCACCTGCATTACGAACAGCTCGATCAATACCTCTTCCACTTTTCCAATCTCGGAATTGAAGTGCGATTCAATGAACGAAAATAATGAAAACCATCGAAACCGTTCAAGGAAAACAAGCAAATCCCAAAACCAACTCAAAGCACGAAAGCAACAAGCGACATCGAAAATCGAGGCAATAAAAGATAGCAGTGGAGAGGTCCCTCCTGACTCTGCCGCTAAGTCGATCCTTGGGGCACGGTCCACTGAATATGGGAATCGATTCCGAAGAAACAAATCTATAACGAGGACGAGTTCTTAATTCAATCTATCCCGATCGAACGATACCGTCTTGTGTTTCTTAGCCGCGCTCTCCGTACCAGGAGAACGGGACGCTACATCCTACCCAACCAATTGGAAGTTTCGTCCTGAAACTTAAGAATAGGGCCTACCGTTAAGGAGCATTATGCTGATTACGGCGATCCGGGAGGGGGCAAACATTGACTCTATGGTTAGGATCGCCGTAACGGAGGCAATTCCCGAGTCGCTTACGATAATCCCTGAACAGGTGCCCTAGCTTCCTACAGAAGTTATATGTTTGGTTGGGATTTATCTTTTGCTTCCCGCCATCATTGTGACATTTTGCAGCGTTGTTTCCTCCGTCGTTGCTTTGGCGTTTATGACTGGATGTATGCACAGCGCCGACAGCAAAATGAGGATACTGTGGTTCAAGTGATAGGGCGTGATTCATGACTTCACTCATTGTTCCATACTGATTATTGACTACGCGCGCATGGATGGCAAGGCGCAAACCACCTTCAAACCTTCTAGCTCGACTCGCTGCGTCGGGTAAATAGGCCCTAGCGAATTTGGAGAGTCGGTTAAATTCGGCGAAATATTGCTTAACTGACATACTGCCCTGTCGTAGCTGTACAAACTCGTTTTCCATCTGTCGTTGTACTAGAGGGGGTATAAACTCCTCTTCAAACGAGGCATGAAAGGTCGTCCACGATATCGCCTCCTCTCCGTGATCAAATTGGAGAGATCGTCGATGCACGTTCCACCAATCGTGTGCGTTGAGGCGGAGCTGGAGTTGCATGCAGGCGACGCGCTTCTATTCGGGGACCTCTAGCAGAGCGAAGTGATCTTCAAGTTTGGCTAGCCAATCTAGAGCTACCACTGGGTCCTCAGTCCCGTTGAATGGGGTGTTGCAGACTTTCTTGAAGTGGCCCAAGTTGAAGGCAGTCACGTCCCTCGGCCTTGGGATTTGTGGCGTCTCTACTTCAAGCACGGGCTGTTCCACCGGAGTCGTTGTTGTTGCGACAGAATGGTTGGCAGCCAAAGTCTGAATGATTTGTTGCAGGGTATCTACCTGCTTTTGTTGGACTGAGAATCGGTCTCTAGATTGCTTTCGAACTTGGCTTGACGAGCATAATCTCTTTGTCGTTGTGGTTTTAACATTTGCATCACCCGCTCTAGCGGGTCGACTTGAGATATGCCACGCTGGCTCTAAGAACTTCCCGAAGTGCCCAAACTACTCTCTTGTGTTTCGTTCGGTGGTTACGCTGCAGATTGCGCTGGTGCTATTCCTTCAAAAGAAGGTAGATTATATTAGAATCATAATATATTATGGACTTATTGCATGAACGTATCTCATTTTGGCCTAGCGAGTTCAAGAGTTCGCACAGAAATTTGATCGTTAAAGAAACTTTTCCAGTGCGAGAGTCTAAGGAACTTGAATCTGTACTCTGATACCATTATGTCATGACCCAATTTCGTAGAATCGTTGAGGCATCCCCCGAATCGTGACCGCCGTGCGGGCCTGGGGTTGCGCCCGCACAAGGCTTTAATAATTTGCATAGTAAGCACATATTCAGAGTACGCAGATAAATTGAAACACATATTTGAAACATGAAAAAGTTCTCTTTATTGATAATGAACATCTATTACAAACTCTTGAACGAGTCAGCTATATTGCCGCACGGGCTTACAAAAAGGTTGACTCAACGTCCTGTATATTACATCCCTTTATAAACTACAAAATGATAAAGACCTCCAGGCTGGAGGACGGCTTTGCCACGAAGCTGCATTTGTGTATGAAGAGTTGCAAGCTTCTGACTTCAAAATGCTTCAAGGGGCACGGTGAAGATGCGCCAACAGCTGGACTAGATCGGGAAGACGACTTCGGCTCCTCGCTCGGTTCCCCTTGGTGCAGAGAACCTATTTCAATGAGGGTCAGCATATCGAAACATACTGGTGAAGGCGAGCTAACCGAACTATACCAATCAACACGTTGTTTTAATGAAGCATGCATATTTGTGGGTTTTTATCTTGCCTTAGTTCATTTACAAGTAAGCAGCATATAGAATTTACTAAAATAAATGTGCTACCGTTCGGTAGATTTTACCTGACCGTCTGAATCACCTGCACAATACTTACCATGCCTTCCCTGCCACGGACACACAAGTTAGTATGCAACAGGTTTAAATATACAAGAGATCACTGGCTGGATGCCATAATGGACCAATTTTAGTCGCTGACGAGGATGGTATGCAGCGAGAGTACAGGATGTGTTGCACGCCATTCCGTCCTTGCACAGGGTGACTAAACAGAGGAGTTTCTGCCCGGATCCGATCGGTGCTAGTGCCCCAGCGACCGTCCGCAGGAACTAAGGGCCTTATGCACAAGTTGTCCGTGATCAACATATACACTAAGTTAGAAGTTGAGGCAATTCAGGGCAATAACAGGCACGGAACAGTAACAGGGGGAGATCTACTTTTGCATAGTCTTCCTATTCATATTATTGCATTCAGGATGAGTTCTGTTCATAGCATAATTTAAAGAAGAGCATGCATTCTAACTTGTATTATGCATATGATAAATATTCCAAGCGGACACGCAGGCAAGTAAGTAACCGTTCACAGTTTGATTGACAAGCAGTATTAACCAAGTCTATTATCTTTTATCTTGGTTTCTTTTATTATTACTTGGTATCATTTGATCGGGGCAACAAGAATGCAAGTCGTTTTAGGTGTGAAGACTTGAAAGCAGGGCTAGCTAATCGGGATGGTAGCCACTCACTTATATTGTTGGAAGGGAGAAGCAAAGAGGAGCTTCACGACTCCGCTCGCAAGCCGCCTACTGCTCGTTCACCTGCATTACGAACAGCTCGATCAATACCTCTTCCACTTTTCCAATCTCGAAATTGAAGTGCGATTCAATGAACGAAAACAATGAAAACCAACGAAACCGTTCAAGGAAAACTAGCAAATCCTAAAACCAACTCAAAGCACGAAAGCAACAAGCGACATCAAAAACTGAGGCAATAAAAGATAGCAGCGGAGAAGTCCCTCCTGACTCTACCGCTAAGTCGATCCTTGGGGCGCATTCCACTGAATATGGGAATCGATTCTGAAGAAACAAATTCATAACGAGGACGAGTTCTTAATTCAATCTATCCCGATCGAACGATGCCGTCTTGTGTTTCTTAGCCGCGCTCTCTGCACCGGGAGAACGGGGCGCTATATCCTACCCAACCAATTGGAAGTTGTCTCGAAACTTAAGAATATGGCCTACCGTTAAGGAGCATTATGCTGATTACGGCGATCCGGGAGGGGGTAAACATCGACTCTATGGTTAGGATCACCGCAACGGAGGCAATTCCCGAGTCGCTTACGACAATCCCTGAACAGGTGCCCTAGCTTCCTACAGAAGTTACATGTTTGGTTGGGATTTGTCTTTTGCTTCCCGCCATCATTGTGACATTTTGAAGCGTTGTTTCCTCCGTCGTTGCTTTGGCGTTTGTGACTGGATGTATGCACAGCGCCGGCAGCAACATGAGGATATTGTGGTTCAAGTGATAGGGCGTGATTCATGACTTCACGCATTGTTCCATACTGATTATTGACCACGTGCGCATGGATGGCAGGGCGCAATCCACCTTTAAACCTTCTAGCTCGACTCGCTGTATTAGGTAAATAGGCCCTAGCAAATTTGGAGAGTCGGTTGAATTCGGCAGAATATTGCTTAACTGACATACTGCCCTGCCGTAGCTGTACTAACTCGTTTTCCATCTGTCATTGTACTAGAGGGGGTATAAACTCCTCTTCAAATGCGGCACGAAAGGTCGTCCACGAGATCACCTCCTCTCCGTGATCAAATTGGAGAGATCGTTGATGCACGTTCCACCAATCGTGTGCGTTGAGGCAGAGCTGGAGTTGCGCACAGGCGACGCACTTCTCTTCGGGGACCTCTAGCAGAGCGAAGTGATCTTCAAGTTCGGCTAGCCAATCTAGGGCTACCACTGGGTCCTCAGTTCCTGTCACGACCCGCACCCGTTTTAGGGGCACGAGTGCGTGGGTACGTCCAGCCTACGCCGCAGCATCGGCGGTAGAATGCTGTCTAGGTCAAGTACTATCTAAACAATCTCACGCTAGTATCCAATTCCATAAGAAGACTCGGATAACACTATAAAATATTAACAACATACTCAATCACAACTACAGCACGATAGGAATTTGAAGAATAAAGAATACAACACAAGTCTAATGACAAAATAATCATACCTGCAATCTGTAACATCCAATCCCAAGTGTATCAGAAACCAGTCTACTAAGGTCACAGTCTGGAAAAATATTTTCCAGTCAGGAAGGAGCAAAGTACATCTCTAAATAGCAGTTCTATATTAATGACATAAGCTATGTAGCAGTTCTAGATGGAAACATACCAGATGCATGTATAGGTACGAGAAATGTACAATGAGAGAAATACTGGAAATACTGTAAGTAAATACAGGAAAAGAACAATATGTCACTGAGCAAGAATCCTATGACTAAGTGTGTGAGTACTAGCTTTAATATGTGATCGGCTTGGGAACTTGATCAGGCTGGTTACATGTGATTAGCTATGGTTCATATAAAGTCAGGCTAACCGTTGGTTAGCTATGATGCATGTAGAGGTCAGGCTAATCACACGTAACAGCTATGGAGCATGTAAATGGTCAGGCCGCACCCGACGTGAGATGTGGGGTGAGCTATGGTGCATATAAAGTTGGGTATGATCACATATCTACACTAAAGTACTCCCCAAACCCCCGACTGGTATAGTAGATCCAATCATGGTACGCTATGGCACGGGATTCCCTAGGGAGGTAGCAAATCTCCCCGGGTCTCAGTGTCTGTACATGCACAAGATATCAAGAAAATAAGTCTTGTACAAGCTACGCCATGAATAAGGAATAACATCTCATGACGAGATCTGTGTATACCAATCCGTGTAACCAGCGTGTCAAGAGCATGGATATTTGCACTAGATACAGTGAACATAGGAGATATCATAAATTAGAAACTAATCAGAGAATGTACTCGCCTTGGGTCCTTAGCTGGTAAAACCAATGTCCTGTCCCAGAGTATCGTCTGGAGGAACCAACAGTCCTAAAAATATATCAAATACAACATTTGCATCAGGTGCTACACTAACACAGTCTAAAAATACTGAGTTCGGGACTTCTCTAGGTATGCTACTGGTCACCTAGGATAACCTAGTAGGTTTACCAAATAACCATATATAATTTCCATCAACTACAATAGTAAATATGTAAATATATATACTTTAAAATAAATAATACTTGTATACATACTAAAAAGAGTTTAACCTAATATATGTATATATCTAAAATATATACCAATACAAATTACTAGCTATAGTTGTATATTTACTAAAATACGTACATTTATATATTAACACATCTCAAAATACGTACATATCATATGTGTGCGAAGTACATTTTAGGATATACATATATATATATATATATATATATATATATATATATATATTGTCACCATCATTATTAGAATATACTAATATTAAATTACCAATTCAAATTTATACTATATATTTATATACAGATGCCAATTAATTCATATATTAAAAATATGTTTTATTACACATATACTACATGAAATTATACCAATTAAATATATGTATAATTATACCAAAATATACATACATATATACATATACTAAAAATATATATACATAGATACCAAATTAATTACATATACTAGAATACGTATTTACATATATAAATCATTTCGAAATTATTTGAACAATAATTGTTAAACTTCCCTTTCGAACAAAATTACACTTAAAAGTTTATTTATAAAAATCTAGAATTTATGTAAAAGCCAATGTATTTATATATATCCATAGTAAAATTGGTCACCAGCCCAATTTAAACAAATTGATCTTATTTTATTTTTATTTTTTTTGAAACTATATTTTTAATTAATAATATAAACCCCAAATTGTATTTTACATAATCAAAAATCCTTATATATATATATACATAACTAAATTCATACACTATAACAATAAAACTAATTATATTTTAATTACTAACAAATTACATATATTACTAAACTAATTATATTACTAAATAATTACTGATTAATAATATAATTAACTGATTAAGAAATAATTAACTGATTAACAAATTAATTATTGATTAACAAATTAATTAACTAATTAAGAAATAATTAACTACTCTAATTATAAATTAAACTAATACATATAAAGTAAACTAACTCCTATAATTAACTAACACAGGGAAACAAGAAAGGGGGAACGAGGCTCACGTTGGGGGAGGTTACCGGCGTCGGCGCGGTGGGGTCTCGCCGGGGTCGGCCGGCAAGGCGTCGGCGCCGGATATGTTCGACGGCGGGTGCTCTCGTCCCGAGGAGACGACGGCTCTCGAACTCGGCGGGTGCTCTGTTCGAGGAGGCGGCGGTGCTCTCGTCCCGAGGAGGCGGCGGCGTGGTGCTCGGTTCCAGCGGCGGTGCTCGGCTTCAGCGGCGGTGCTCGGTTCCAGCGACGGATCTGGGTTCGACGGATCTGAGGCGGCCACGGCTCGACGCGGTGAGGAGGTCCGAGGCGGCGGTGGTTCGAGGAAGCGGTCTCGCATCCACCGGCGAGCTCGACGACGACGAGGAGGAGCCACAGTCACCGGAGCTAGGTTAGGGTTAGGGTCTGCTGTGGATGTGTCGGTTTGGAACGTGTCCGGGGCTGGACAAGATGGGTTTGTGTGATAGCTGTGTCCGAGGCTGGACACACGGATTCGATGTACTGTGGGGGACGTGTCCGGGTCTGTCGGACACAGGGTTGGGTGTACTGGTGGAGGTGGATGTGTCCGGATGGTGTCGGACACAATCTCATTGTAAGGATGTAAATCTGGACACAGAAAATGAATGGATACGGTAGGACACCCGGGGTCGAACCCGAGGCCAACACGGCTGACACGGCAATGCTGGACACACGGACACGAGCACACAAAAATGGTGATGGTTGTTGGCTTGTGGGAATTTGTGAGGGCTAGTTAAGGTTTCTTGGGAATGGTGTGAGAGACTTTAAATAGGGAGAGAGGTGTGGGATAAAAGGTGCGGATTGGCCCAATAATGAATGGCCCAGATCATATATAAATGGGTTTTTCATGTGGGAAAAATGAGGGTGTAAATGGAAGATGGTAACCTTATAAATTAATAGAAAATATTATAATTTAAGAAAATATTTTTTAAGGGCTTCCAAGGCTACTGATTAATTTGCTACTAATTAATCTCATATTTCAAAATCTTAGAAAATATGTAATTTATTTATTTACTATTTCCAAAATGGATATAAAAATTTATTATGAAGAAAACAACTAGTCCTTTAATTAATTTTATCAAATAAATAATTTTATGATTTCAAGCCAACAATATTCGAAACTAGAGCATTATATATATATATATCATTATTTATCTATTTAATTAATTTATAAGAAAGCGACATTTAGAAAAAATGATTTTTATAAAAGATTTTAAATCACCTTCTAAAAATCAAACATTGTTCAAAAATCAAATACAAGAATTCAAGGAGAAAAATATTTTATAACTTGGTATTTAAAATAAATTAAAAATCTAATTATTTCGAAAATTGGAAATCGGAGGTTACAAGTCTATCCACCTTAGAAAAATTTCGTCCTCGAAATTTAAGATCCTCAATAATTGCCTTTACTCATCATATTATTTCTATCAAAAATTAAATTTCAACCCAATAATCATGAAGTAATTCCATGTTGTTATCTCACAACCTTCAAGATTCCATATCATCACATTCCGGAAAATCTTCAAGTTTTAAAATCAAATTCAAAAAAAAAATTTTTTTTTTTTCATAATCTCCTCCAAAATTTAAGTTCGTATCTAATTACTCAAGGATTTTAATATCCAATCCTCCAATTGAATTCCAATCAATGTATATTTATAAAACTTAAAAAATCTGTATCCCAAAATTTAATTTTTTAAACACTCATCAATCATCTTACTCCTCTAACTCAAATTCAATTGATGCTTATTCCAATCTAACTCCTCATCCCAAGAATTGAATTCGACACTATTCCATTTACGATTTTATTTCCTGATTTTCTTTTTCCTCAAATACTCAACGATGCGATGCTTCCAGAATCTTCAATGCAACATTCATAATATATAAAATTTCTATCTTGCAATCAAATAGATAAAATGATAATCTCTCAAATTTTTAATAATCAATTCAATCATATCAAGACCTCCTTAAAATTAATAAATCCTCAAATTTTTGGCTCTGTGAATTTCTTAATTCTCCCTTTAAGTTAATGTTTATCCTCGAATTTCAATCATACCTCGATTTTTATAAAATTAATGATCCATCAACTCCGTTATAACAACCCCTAAATTCTTTATTTAATTTAATGCTCGTCCACAAATTTGATCCTCTTGTCTCTTTTGTCGGTCATAACCTTGTCACAGATCTTTTGCTATGGTCAAAATCCTAATGATCATGGTTTAAAAAAATTCCACCTACAGCTATGCAATTTAAGAAAATATATAAGTCATGTATCTTTTGTCATGGTATTTCAGTCTCTGTTAAGGTGTACTACTAGTTATATTTTAACAAGAAAATCATGAATACGAACTACAGTATTAGGAAAAACAATCAGTCGAAAGATGGAAGAAGGAATCATTAGGAGGGAAAGAAAGAACCTGCTAACCTATTTCTTGCGGTATCTGCTATCTCTAACAAACACTTAACTCTAGTATATTCACTAACTAATTCATATTCCTGTACACTGATATCCCTATCAACTAACCTTTAGTTCACAACATCCATGATTACATCCGCATTGCATACACCTGCTTATTAATACTTAAATCTGATACCAAGATTCTCTAATATAACCATGGTTTAATAATGCATCTAAGTTTGATACCTCTACCTCTTTAGTACCACATTCTCTGTCAGTTCTCATTCCTACTACAATTGTCTATACTACTCCATACTACTTGTTCTCATCACTCCAGTGCACACCAAGTATAACACCATACTAAGTACTGCTCTCCCCAATACAACTCTAGGTGGACACCCAAGTCAGTCTGCGGTGCTGTCTCCATCATGCTCAAGTCAACAGATCCTGACACATGTATATCATCTACTCATAGATTAATATTCATATCTCTCATCTACCATAAAATTAATCCTCAAAATAATCGTCAAGGTTTAACTTCTCGATCAACTTAAAATAAATTGTATATACTTTCTCATAATCAGATACTCAACATCGAAATAAAATTTAATCACTCCAAAAATCTTTGTAGCCTTAACCATGTTTATTGAATTCATATTTGAAATCCTCAAAAATTTAATGACGTAATCTCAACTCCTCAATTATTCTAAAAATAAAATTTTTATTTCCACCTTTTAATTTATAACTCCACAATGTACATATCAGTGCTCACGGTCTCTGATACTCAAGGTGCACTCAATGCATCTAGTGTCTATAGCTGTGTACTAAAATTGTACTGCCTGAATCACTTGCACCATTATCTCCATTGATCAAAGTTATCATTATCTGTAATTTCTTTCATGATTTTCAATTTATGTCAACTGGTTTATCATCTAATTATCATCATACAGAGTGCTTACTGTTATTAACGTCATCCTCGACTAATCCTCGATATAGAATCATTAGCACTCTTGGTATTATATCACTAGCTTTATTAATGGATTATCTCATCAAGTCCTTAGAACTTATGATCACCTGTATCCTCTATAATACTCATGTTTCTTAACTCACATGGGCATGTGTATGGTTCTTCATCCCGATTGATGTATAGGTATTTCCCTTTAACCTTTTATAGCCTGTTAAACTAATCCGTGATACGCTTCACCATTTTCATTACCAATTCTGATATGACACCTCATTATAACTCCTCATGCATATAAATTTCTTTACCTTTAACACGCCCGATATCAATCATCAGATTGGGCGTCATGCTCCATTAATCCTTAACACAATTCCTTGATATCTAATTGTTTACATAGATCACTTAATTACATAACCATGATTTTCCAGGACGGGTATGTTGGCTCTGATACTAACTCTTGAACTATCACTGATACTCTATACTCTCCTTCTACTCACAGTCTCTAATGACCTTATCCTAGAACCATTGTTTACTATGCTATGGGTTAATTCTAGATCAAGGCCCGCTGCTCACATGTCCAACTAGGAAACACTTATAACTCACAAGCAACACTCAGTCAATACCAATACAAGACACAACCAAAATTGCAAGTCACTAATTATCATACTTAATAAGGAATCCTCAAAGAATAAAAGCTCAAAAAGGAACTGGATCAAGGACGGAAGGTATCTTTACTGCTAGTAAAGAAAAGAAGCGATGGAACAAAGTCCTGGAATAACATAAATAGATAAGTCTTGAGATGATACTTTAAGAACCAATTTAAGATACAACCTGATAATCATACACGTCCGTCAGAAATCATGACACACAGAATCCTCGCCACGCCAGTAAGCATAGATGCGATAAACGACAGGTTTCGTAACTAAGGTATGCAACCCTATAATCATGTCATCTAGAATACTCGCCACGCCAACCGGTATGGCTGCGAGAAACTCTAAATCTCATAACTAAAGTATGTACATCCAAGTTAGGTTCCTACGTTCTCGCCACGACAGCTAATATGGCTGCGATAAACTCTAGGTCCCATAACCAAAGTAGACGTTTTACTTTTCTCACTGTCCTCATCAATATATGTCATCAGATGATACCATAAATTCTAGTCCGTAAAATTCATCTCAATATGAAATCAACTCAACAACGATACCAGGAATTAAAGTTAACAACTGGTCAACAAGAATAACTCAATAATGATGCCAAGATTTTAATTTAATAACTGATCAACAAGAATCAAGTTCAATAACAACAAGCAAGAGCGGACGGAAACAAGAAAAAGATTTAAATTGGAAATTATAATAAGATTCTCAAGGGGTCGTCCCAGGAATCTCTCAAGAGTTTGTGATTGAGTATCCTCTCTCATCCTAGCATCCTATGTCCTATATTCAATAGCAGATACGCAGTAGTACAACTATGATGTCACACTACCACGACATCGCACAACTTGCGAAGTCTGACCTGCATGGGCCACCACTAAAAACGTGTCACGACCCGCACCCGTTTTAGGGGCACGAGTGCGTGGGTACGTCCAGCCTACGCCGCAGCATCGGCGGTAGAACACTGTCTAGGTCAAGTACTATCTAAACAATCTCACGCTAGTATCCAATTCCATAAGGAGACTCGGATAACACTATAAAATATTAACAACATACTCAATCACAACTACAGCACGATAGGAATTTGAAGAATAAAGAATACAACACAAGTCTAATGACAAAATAATCATACCTGCAATCTGTAACATCCAATCCCAAGTGTATCAGAAACCAGTCTACTAAGGTCACAGTCTGGAAAAATATTTTCCAGTCAGGAAGGAGCAAAGTACATCTCTAAATAGCAGTTCTATATTAATGACATAAGCTATGTAGCAGTTCTAGATGGAAACATACCAGATGTATGTATAGGTACGAGAAATGTACAATGAGAGAAATACTGGAAATACTGTAAGTAAATGCAGGAAAAGAACAATATGTCACTGAGCAAGAATCCTATGACTAAGTGTGTGAGTACTAGCTTTAATATGTGATCGGCTTGGGAACTTGATCAGGCTGGTTACATGTGATTAGCTATGGTTCATATAAAGTCAGGCTAACCGTTGGTTAGCTATGATGCATGTAGAGGTCAGGCTAATCACACGTAACAGCTATGGAGCATGTAAATGGTCAGGTCGCACCCGACGTGAGATGTGGGGTGAGATATGGTGCATATAAAGTTGGGTATGATCACATATCTACACTAAAGTACTCCCCAAACCCCCGACTGGTATAGTAGATCCAATCATGGTACGCTATGGCACGGGATTCCCTAGGGAGGTAGCAAATCTCCCCGGGTCTCAGTGTCTGTACATGCACAAGATATCAAGGAAACAAATCTTGTACAAGCTACACCATGAATAAGGAATAATATCTCATGACGAGATCCGTGTATACCAATCCGTGTAACCAGCGTGTCAAGAGCATGGATATTTGCACTAGATACAGTGAACATAGGAGATATCATAAATTAAAAACTAATCAGAGAATGTACTCGCCTTGGGTCCTTAGCTGGTAAAACCAATATCCTGTCCCAGAGTATCGTCTGGAGGAACCAACAGTCCTAAAAATATATCAAATACAACATTTGCATCAGGTGCTACACTAACACAGTCTAAAAACACTGAGTTCGGGACTTCTCTAGGTATGCTACTGGTCACCTAGGATCACCTAGTAGGTTTACCAATTAACCATATATAATTTCCATCAACTACAATAGTAAATATGTAAATATATATACTTTAAAATAAATAATACTTGTATACATACTAAAAAGAGTTTAACCTAATATATGTATATATCTAAAATATATACCAATACAAATTACTAGCTATAGTTGTATATTTACTAAAATACGTACATTTATATATTAACACATCTCAAAATACGTACATATCATATGTGTGCGAAGTACATTTTAGGATATACATATATATATATATATATATATACATATATATATATATTGTCACCATCATTATTAGAATATACTAATATTAAATTACCAATTCAAATTTATACTATATATTTATATACAGATGCCAATTAATTCATATATTAAAAATACGTTTTATTACACATATACTACATGAAATTATACCAATTAAATATATGTATAATTATACCAAAATATACATACATATATACATATACTAAAAATATATATACATAGATACCAAATTAATTACATATACTAGAATACGTATTTACATATATAAATCATTTCAAAATTATTTCAACAATAATTGTTAAACTTCCCTTTCGAACAAAATTACACTTAAAAGTTTATTTATAAAAATCTAGAATTTATGTAAAAGCCAATGTATTTATATATATCCATAGTAAAATTGGTCACCAGCCCAATTTAAACAAATTGACCTTTTTTTTTTTTTTTTTGAAACTATATTTTTAATTAATAATATAAACCCCAAATTGTATTTTACATAATCAAAAATCCTTATATATATATACATAACTAAATTCATACACTATAACAATAAAACTAATTATATTTTAATTACTAACAAATTACATATATTACTAAACTAATTATATTACTAAATAATTACTGATTAATAATATAATTAACTGATTAAGAAATAATTAACTGATTAACAAATTAATTATTGATTAACAAATTAATTAACTAATTAAGAAATAATTAACTACTCTAATTATAAATTAACCTAATACATATAAAGTAAACTAACTCCTATAATTAACTAACACAGGGAAACAAGAAAGGGGGAACGAGGCTCACGTTGGGGGAGGTTACCGGCGTCGGCGCGGTGGGGTCTCGCCGGGGTCGGCCGGCAAGGCGTCGGCGCCGGATCTGTTCGACGGCGGGTGCTCTCGTCCCGAGAAGACGGCGGCTCTCGAACTCGGCGGGTGCTCTGTTCGAGGAGGCGGCGGTGCTCTCGTCCCGAGGAGGCGGCGGCGTGGTGCTCGGTTCCAGCGGCGGTGCTCGGCTTCAGCGGCGGTGCTCGGTTCCAGCGGCGGATCTGGGTTCGACGGATCTGAGGCGGCCACGGCTCGACGCGGTGAGGAGGTCCGAGGTGGCGGTGGTTCGAGGAAGCGGTCTCGCATCCACCGGCGAGCTCGACGACGACGAGGAGGAGCCACAGTCACCGGAGCTAGGTTAGGGTTAGGGTCTGCTGTGGATGTGTCGGTTTGGAACGTGTCCGGGGCTGGACGCGATGGGTTTGTGTGGTAGCTGTGTCCGAGGCTGGACACACGGATTCGATGTATTGTGGGGGACGTGTCCGGGTCTGTCGGACACAGGGTTGGGTGTACTGGTGGAGGTGGATGTGTCCGGATGGTGTCGGACACAATCTCATTGTAAGGATGTAAATCTGGACACAGAAAATGAATGGATACGGTAGGACACCCGGGGTCGGACCCGAGGCCAACACGGCTGACACGGCAATGCTGGACACACGGACACGAGCACACAAAAATGGTGATGGTTGTTGGCTTGTGGGAATTTGTGAGGGCTAGTTAGGGTTTCTTGGGAATGGTGTGAGAGACTTTAAATAGGGAGAGAGGTATGGGATAAAGGGTGCGGATTGGCCCAATAATGAATGGCCCAGATCATATATAAATGGGTTTTTCATGTGGGAAAAATGAGGGTGTAAATGGAAGATGGTAACCTTATAAATTAATAGAAAATATTATAATTTAAGAAAATATTTTTTAAGGGCTTCCAAGGCTACTGATTAATTTGCTACTAATTAATCTCATATTTCAAAATCTTAGAAAATATGTAATTTATTTATTTACTATTTCTAAAATGGATATGAAAATTTATTATGAAGAAAACAACTAGTCCTTTAATTAATTTTATCAAATAAATAATTTTATGATTTCAAGCCAACAATATTCGAAACTAGAGCATTATATATATATATATCATTATTTATCTATTTAATTAATTTATAAGAAAGCGACATTTAGGAAAAATGATTTTTATAAAAGATTTTAAATCACCTTCTAAAAATCAAACATTGTTCAAAAATCAAATACAAGAATTCAAGGAGAAAAATATTTTATAACTTGGTATTTAAAATAAATTAAAAATCTAATTATTTCGAAAATTGGAAATCGGAGGTTACAGTTCCGTTGAATGGGGTATTGCATACTTTCTTGAAGTGGCCCAAGTTGAAGGCAGTCACGTCCCTCGGCCTTGGGATTTGCGGCGTCTCTACTTCAAGCACGGACTGTTCCACCAGAGTCGTTGTTGTTACGGCGGAATGGTTGGCAGCCAAAGTCGGAACGATTTGTTGCAGGGTATCTACCTGCTTCTTTTGGACTGAGAATCGGGTCTCTAGATTGCTTTCGAACTTGGCTTGGCGAGCATCATCTCTTTATCGTTGTGCTTCTAACATTTGCATCACCCGCTCTAGCGGGTCGACTTAAGATATGCCACGCTGGCTCTGAGAGCTTCCCGAAGTGCCCGAACTACTCTCTTGTGTTTCGTTCGGTGGTTGCGCTGCAGATTGCGCTGGTGCCATTCCTTCAAAAGAAGGTAGATTTCATTAGAATCATAATGTATTATGGACTTATTGCATGAACATATCTCATTTTAGCCTAGCGAGTTCAAGAGTTCGCACAGGAATTTGATTGTTAAAGGAACTTTTTCAGTGCGAGAGCCTAAGGAACTTGAATCTGTGCTCTGATACCATTATGTCACGACCCGATTTCGTAGAATCGTTGAGGCGTTCCCCGAATCGTGACCGCTGTGCGGGCCTGGGGTTGCGCCCGCACAAGGCTTTAATGATTTGCATAGCAAGCACATATTCAGAGTACGCGGATAAATTAAAACACAGATTTGAAACATGGAAAAGTTCTCTTTATTGATAATGAACATCTATTACAAACTCCTGAATGAGTCAGCTATATTGCCGCACGGGCTTACAAAAGGGTTGACTCAAAATGAGATAGCAGTCCTGTATATTATATCCCTTTATAAACTACAAAATGATAAAGACCTCCAGGCTGGAGGACGGCTTTGCCACGAAGCTGCATTTGTGTATGAAGAGTTGCAAGCTTCTGACTTCAAAATGCTTCAAGGGGCGCGGTGAAGATGCGCCAACAGCTGGACTGGATCGGGAAGACGACTTCGGCTCCTCGCTCGGTTCGTCTTGGTGCAGAGAACCTGTTTCAACGAAGGTCAGCATGTCGAAACATACTGGTAAAGGCGAGCTAACCGAACTATACCAATCAACGCGTTGTTTTAATGAAGCATGCATATTTGTGGGTTTCTATCTTGCCTTAGTTCATTTACAAGTAAGCAGCATATAGAATTTACTGAAATAAACTTGCCACCGTTCGGTGGATTTTACCTGACCGTCTGAATCACCTGCACAATACTTACCATGCCTTCCCTGCCACGAAGACACAAGTTAGTATGCAACAGGTTTAAATATACAGGGGATCACTGGCTGGATGCCATAATGGACCAATTTTGGTCGCTGACGAGGATGGTATGCAGCGAAAGCACAGGATGTGCTGCACGCCATTCCGTCCTTGCAAAGGGTGACTAAACAGGGGAGTTCCTGCCCGGATCAGATCGGTGCCAGTGCCCCAGCGACCGTCCGCAGGAACTAAGGGCCTTGTGCACAAGTTGTCCGTGATCAACATATACACTAAGTTAGCAGTTGAGGCAATTCAGGGCAATAACAGGCACAGGACAGTAACAGGTGGAGATCTACTTTTGCATAGTCTTCCTATTCAGATTATTGCATTCATGATGAGTTTTGTTCATAGCATAATTTAAAGAAGAGCATACATTCTAACTTGTATTATGCATATGATAAATATTCCAAGCGAACACGCATGCAAGTAAGTAACCGTTCACAGTTTGATTGACAAGCAGTATTAACCAAGTCTATTATCTTTTATCTTGGTTTCTTTTATTATTACTTGGTATCGTTTGATCGGGGCAACAAGAATGCAAGTCGTTTTAGGTGTGAAGAATTGGAAGCAGGGCTAGCTAATCGGGATGGTAGCCACTCACTTATATTGTTGGAAGGGAGAAGGAAAGAGGCGCTTCACGACTCCGCTCGCAAGCCGCCTACTGCTCGTTCATCTGCATTACGAACAGCTTGATCAATACCTCTTCCACTTTTCCAATCTCAGAATTGAAGTGTGATTCAATGAACGAAAATAATGAAAACCATCAAAACCGTTCAAGGAAAACAAGCAAATCCTAAAACCAACTCAAAGCACGAAAGCAACAAGCGACATCAAAAACCGAGGCAATAAAAGATAGCAGCGGAGAGGTCCCTCCTGACTCTACCGCTAAGCCGATCCTTGGGACGCGGTCCACTGAATATGGGAATCGATTCCGAAGAAACAAATCCATAACGAGGACAAGTTCTTAATTCAATCTATCCCGATCGAACGATACCGTCTTGTGTTTCTTAGCCGCGCTCTCCGCACCGGGAGAACGGGGCGCTACAAGTGTACCCAAGGTTAACCCTCTCACCAGTGGATGGCTTAGCCCCGGGAATCTTCGATGGGCCAGTTTAACTGCCTGGGCCCTGAAGCACTTTCAAACGGAGCTGAAAAGTATTGGCTTATTTGCGGCTGTGATTGCCACCAGTGTTGGGCTGCCTGTCAACCCCAACTTGTTTTCAGCTTTGATGGAGCGGTACAACTCGCTTACTGGGACTTTCGCTACTCCACTAGGTGAGTTGGGCTTAGCCCTTCATGAGATGGCAGAGATTTCAAAGCTGCCAATGGAGGATACTCCTTATAAAGAGTACGTTCCCACAAACAGGGAGTTGAGGGATACAAACCCTCGGGCAGTGGCGGTGTACAAAGAGCTAATGAGCCACTATCTCGCCTGCACCACCTTCTACAAAGAGCCCTCTGATCTGGCTTATATCAACAAATGGGCATCCTACCTCTTCTTCCATCAGGCCAGAAATGCTAAGCCGGACAAGGTTGTAGATAGCAGAGATAAGCCCTTGAACCTCCTGAGTATGCTTAGCGCCAACACGGTCGATGACCTCATTGAAGATGCAGGGGCTTCAAATTATATTTTCGATGAGGAGATAGGGGATTATCCTGCAGGCACTAAAGCCTTCAGTTATATGAGGCATTGTCGCAAGCCTCTGTCGAGGGAAGCTCAACTGGCTGGCTTCCTCTTTGTCTGGCTACGCCGGTGGGTAGTGCCAGGCATCGCATCTGCGGATCGTATTCATCGCAACACCTTATGGCCCGCAGTGCGTTTGGTGTTTGGAACAAGACTGGGCCTGCTTTCTGCCATGGTATGTAGAATACAAGCTGGCCTGAGGGCCATTACTGATGGGCTGCTAGCTGATGATACGCAGCGTGAAGGATTTCTCCGAGTGGAATTACCATTCCTATACCTGATGGGATGGTTAATCCTTCACAACACCAGGGTGATGTCTCCCGGCTATGCCAGCAGTTCGGAAAATAACTTGTTGAATTAAAAGAATTCCTTTTGGAATGTGGCGAGCGTCATAGATTGCCGACGAGCATTAAATTTTGTCCATGGCTGGAAGCTCTTCTGTACCGTCCCCCTCGTACATATCAATCAACAGGAGACAAAACTTCAGGATGCAGGCCAAGGGAGGACTATTCTTTCTCCGGAAGCCTTTTATTGTTGGTCTGCATTAGACCTTCCCACTTGCTGTACAGAAGTGAGGACTACTGCTACTTGGAGCCTTATCTGCCAAGCCGGTTCGCCAGACAATTTGGGTACGACCAGTTGCACGTGGGGAATCCCATCACCAGCTTCAAGTCCAAGGGTGGACTTATTGATGGAGCCAGAGGATGGCAGTATTTTATCACAGGTTGTACCGGTGCAATCTTTGATGTGCCCGCGACTTCTCTCTCCATGGAGTTGCGCATTCTTCACTCGTACGTGCAGTTTTATGCGTCCATCAATACCTTACATCGTGATTTTGATGTGTATGGAAGTTTTAGGATGCCCTCCCATAAGTCCACTGGAAGAGAGGAGATCCCATCCGTCTCCTCCGATGAAGGTGAAGACACTACCGGTACAGACGATTACTTGTTGATAATACCGAGAGGCGTAATAGCTCCGCCAGCAGAGCCTCTCGTTATCTCAAATAAGCGAAAGGCTTCCACTCTGAAAGAGCCTTCCTCCCGCAAGAAGAAGACTATCAGAGGTCCTAAAAGGACTTCCACCAAGGGGGCCTCTAGGAGTGAACCTGTTGTTTCCCCTGTTGGGGATGATTCTTTGATTAGAGGTCCTTCGCCTTTTAAAGAGGGAACCTCCACAGTTTCGGTTGACAGTACCGGAGATTATTTGCTCGCGATCGCTGCCGCTACTACTATTACTGGTAGTGCTTCGAGGTGACCTTCGAGATCGAGCATATTCAGAATCAATATACCTTTATCCAGACAAATAATGGGAGTAAACCCTCCTTCGTCTGTAAGTATTTCCAGCAAGATTTCACCCGATGAACCTCGAGTGGATCTGGGTGATGACTGGGATGACTTCCCTCAAGCGTTAGTCGGTGCACCCTCTTTTCCAGGTATGATAGCTTGTTTAGCATCATTAAGAAATGATTTAGCTGTACAGGCTGCAGACGTAACATACATACCATCGGCCATGGATAAATGTTGTCTTTACGCTTCTTTTAGGAAAATTAACATCAAATTTGATATTAACTTTCTCTTATCTTCTTTTCAGGCGAAGACATCTCTAGGGAGGGCGGAGTTGACACAACCTCTGACTTTGTGGTGGATCCAGCTGATGAAACGGCGGTGATCGACATCGAAGAAGCATGCTTTGAAGCTGCCGATCTTTTATCCGCAACATTCTTGGGTGTCATTCCGCCAGTGGTAGTTCAAATAACATCAGAAGAGGATGAACCCACCATCTCGTCCGTGCCTCCTTCGTCGAGTATACCAGTAACTTCCACTGTTGTTGGTGTCTCTTCTTTTGTAGCGCTATCTGTTGAAGCAACGACTGTGGCAACCTCCTCTGCAGTCATTCCAGAAAGGAGACTTACCCATATTGTGGCCACTCCCAGCGTCCATTCGAGCTTTGCTATGCTAGTGGATCAATACACTAGCATATTCTACCTCACTTTGAAAGAATTGATATCGATGGTGCTAGAGAAGAACCTAGGTTTTGATGCTCTGAAGATGTCCTCCAATCCTCCTATAGCGCAGATTAGAAATTTCAGTGATGCTGAAAGAGCTGATGCGCTAGAGCAAATAGTTAATGGTTTAGAACAACCCATTAATGAGTATTTGCAACTATCCCGAGGTAGCATCGACGATCTGGTTCAAGCTGAGTATGACTCCTTAACTGTAGAACTTGTTGAGCAAATAGAAACTCTAAACAAATCCATCCAGGAACAGCAGCAAGAGATGGATAAAGAGCAGGCTGTCTTGGTGGAGGTTATTCCTCAGCTAGCCAAGTGCCAGGCCAAATATGAGGGAGATGAAGCAAGGGTTCAAGATTTGGAAGCTGAACTCGCTCAGGCAAGGGAGAGGCTTCTCAAGACATCGGCAGTCCGCAATGTGCTGAAGGGCCAAGTGGATACAGCTAAACAGAACTTGACACATGCGGGTGTCATCCACGCAAATTTTGTTGATTCTCTGTCCAAACTATCTCCCTTGAACGATGATGAGGCAAGGCTGGGACGGGCTCGCAACCATATTTTGAACTCCAGGAATGAGAGGATGGCTGCTTTGGCACAACAGATTCGCGATTTAACTGCTCCTCCCCAATGATGTACTTTTTTGCTTCTTATGTAATCTGCTATTCCCGGAGATAATAAAGATACTTCTTCTGACTTTGTGGACCTATTATTTTAGAATATAAATGAAAGGCTAGGATGAAAGTAATATCAGAGGTAATATGGACGTGATATACTTTCGGTAAGTTTCAGTTGGATATATCTATTCAGAGGTTATATGGACATGATAGAATATGATCCAACTAAGTTTGTATACAAAATGCTATCAGAGGTAATATGGACGTGATAGGTTTTGAATTTCCAAATTAGTTAAACATATCTATTCAGAGGTCATAAGAATATGATAGAACATGATCCAACTAAATTTTGTATGTAGTATCGTCAGAATGGGATCTTTATCATACTCCGTTTAAGCGAGGGTAATTAAGCATAGTACTTCTTCAGGAATTTACCGTTGATAGGAGCCATTATCAGGTCTCCATTAGGCTTGGCTAATCTGTAAGCACCATTTGAAAACGTCGTTTCAATCACATAAGGGCCCTCCCATTTGGGTTGAAATTTGCCCTTACTTTTGTGCGTAATGATCATTGGCCTCTTCACGGCTAAAACTAGCTCGCCAACTTTGAACACTCTTTTCTTCACTTTTTGATTAAAAACTCTGGAAATGCGTGCGTGGTATAACGCAATACGCTGTTGAGCTTGAAGGCATTTCTCGTCTAATCCTTCTAGCTCTTGAAGCCTTAATTGATCATTATTTTTCTGAGTCAACTCATTAGCCACTGTTATTCTGAGTGATGGAATTTGGACTTCAATGGGGAGAACTGCTTCACACCCGTAAACTAATGAGAATGGGGTACAATCCGTTGGTGTTCGTACCGTTGTACGGTATGCCCAGAGATATTCTCCCACCTTCTTATTCCAATCTCTTTTGTTCAAAGAGACAAACTTCTTCAAGAGTTTGATGATGGTTTTGTTGAAGGCTTTCGCCAAACCATTAGCAGCAGGATTATATGCCGTTGAGGCCATATTTTGCATCCGATTCTTATCGCAAAATTGGTGAAACGCTTGGCTGATGAATTGAGGCTCATTGTCATAAATTATCCTTCGGGGTATCCCAAAGCGATAAATTACATGGTGCTTGATAAAGCTGATCATGTTGGATGTCTTTACCTCAGCAAGAGGGATCGCCTCCGCCCATTTGGAGAAATAATCGGTGATAGCCAATATGAACCGATGTCCTCTAGAAGATGACGGGTGAATCGGACCAATGATATCCATACCCCATGCTTTAAAGGGCCATGATGCAATTGTAGGATGTAAATACTCAGAAGGTTGATGTATAAAATCTGTATGAACCTGACAGGCTTTGCACTGTCTTGTATATTTTATGGCATCTGCAATCATAGTAAGCCAGTAGTAGCCCATCCTCCTTATACGATCCTGTAACTTAGGACCGGATTGATGTGCTCTGTATACACCATCATGAGCTTCTCGGATAACCCGTTTTACATCATCATCAGAGAAACATCGTAACAGTAGTCCATCGTATGTTCGGCGATATAGACTTTGTGAAGAAGCTTCTTTAGGATCCTCTGGTAAGATTCTGTATGACACGAAGTCTATAAAGGGACTTCTCCAGTCTCTCTTAGGAGAAACCGTATTTATAGCATAGCTGCGTTCTATGTGAAAATTATTTTTCATACAGAATAAATCTCTGTTAAGAAGGATCACCGAATTCTACCTTCTTATAGGAATAGCTAGATCTGCAGCTAGACTGTCCAGAGCATCAGTTTCCAAATTTTGAGATCGAGGCACATGCTCTAAAAAGAATCCTTTAAAAGACATGGCTATCTCGATCGTTGCTTGGTGATAAGGAATAAGGTCTGGATTGCGGACTTCATATATTCCTCTGACCTGATTGACGATTAGCTGAGAATCACCAAAAGCTTTCAGGTATTCAATATCTAATTCTTTAGCGACTTGAAGCCCGATTAGCAGGGCATTATACTCTGCCATATTATTAGAGCAGGGTTTGCTAAGAGAAGATGCTCGATAGATGACGAGTTTATCAGGAGTTACCAGAACAATTCCTACTCCTGAAACCACGTATCCCCTGGGACCAGTCCTGGAGGCACCATCAAAGAATAGCTGCCACGTATCACCTTCCATTGCAGAATTACATTCTGCAACTTTGTCGAGAATTTCCTCGTATAGTTTGTAGGTTTTCGGAATTGGATGGGCGGCTAAGAAATCAGCCAAGGCTTGACCTTTCATGGACTTCTGAGGGACGTACACCATATCATATGGTGTCAGTAGCATTGCCCAAGTCGCGAGTCGAAAATTAAGAACACTCGGCTTATTCATCAATACCCGAAGAGGATTGATTCTGGAGATGATATGAATAGTGTGGCCTGTCACATAATGTCGCATCTTCTGAATGGCAAACATTATGGCCAAGCATTCTTTTTCCACTGGGTTGTACCGGTGTTCAGCTCCGACCATCATCCTGCTTAGATAGTAGATAGCCTGTTCATGACCCTCATTATTCTTCTGTGCGAGAAAAGCCCCTAAAGAATAATCTATTGCTCGAACATACAACAAAAATGGTCTTCCTATGACGGGAGGCACCATAACTGGAGGATTAGTAAGATAGCGTTTGATGTCATTAAACGCTAGCTGACAGGCTTTATCCCAAACGAATGACACACCTTTTTTCATCATACGAGAAAAGGGTTGACATCTCCCAGAGAGGTTGGATATGAATCTCCTGATATAAGCTAGAGGACCTTGAAATCCCCTGAGTTCTCTCAGATTACGGGGCAGTCGTATTTCCAAGATAGCCTTTACTTTATCAGGGTCAACTTGAATGCCTTTAGCGGTAATGACAAATCCCAGGAATTTGCCACTGGATATGCCAAGAAAGGACTTTGTGGGGTTCATTTTGAGTTGGTGTTGGCGCATCAACTCGAATATTGTCTTCAAGTCTTGGACGTGATTATCCTTGAGGCGGCTTTTGACAGCGATATCGTCTACGTAACATTCTACCGTTTTGCGTAGATGCTCACGGAATATGTTACTCATAGCTCGATGATATATAGCCCCGGCATTCTTTAATCCAAAAGGCATGACTGCATAGCAATATACCCCCAGTGGTGTACGGAAGGCAGTATGCTTCTCATCTTCAGGATTATCTTAATTTGATTATATCCTGAAAATTCGTCCATGAAAGACATGCGTTCAAAACCGCACGTATTATCGATCATGACGTATGTAATGGGAAGAGGGAACTCATCCTTAGGGCAAGCCGCATTTAGATCTCGGAAGTCGATACAAATACGAACTTTCTCGCTTTTCTTCATGACCGGAACAACATTGGCGACCCAATCAGGATGTTGTTCTTTCCAGATGAACCCGCAGGCTATCAATTTCTTGATTTCAGCTTCAATGGCATCTATCATATCCGGGCGGAACCGGCGTTGGTATTGCTTTACGGGCTTTGAATTGGGCAGTATGTTGAGTTTATGAGTAGCCACTTTAGGATCAAGACCTGGCATATCCTCATAATTCTATGCAAAGACATTGATATATTCTTTTATTAGCTGGATCATTTCTTCCCTTTCTTTTTCGGAAAGATTGTTACTGATAAATATCGGCTTTGGTGAAAATTTATCCCCAATATTGACTTGGATAACTTTATCTTCAGTGGGTGGTTCTCTTTGCTCGAACCGGAGTTCACATTGTGTATCTATTTGCTGTGCCCAGGATTCATTTTTAAACGGTTCAGATTCTTGTTCCTCTGCTTTGAGAGAATCTGTCAATACCGTATTTACTGACAATACTTGTTTGAGTTCATCATGTGAGTCGAAGGACGACAAACCGTCCTGAGAAGAGGAAACGGTCCCCCCACTTGACTCAGAGTTGTTCGAAGTTGCAATATGTGGTATACCTAACCCGAAATGAGTTCATTGACAGTAGGGATCACCATGAAATGGCATTCGTCTGTCTTTTCCATAGTTGAGGCCTGGCTCCAACTTCAAGTCATAACCCATGCTTTGCATAATCTTCAAAGCATGTGGGCTATATCTGTGAACCTGTATTTTCCCAGCATCAGACTCGTGAGAATCTTCTTGTATAATGGGTCTGTTCTGCATGCGACCGAAGACTATTAGATGCTGATCGTTGCGAGTAGGTGGAACAATAAAGATAGAATCTTTATGTGGCCCATATGTCGTGATGACATTAGACGTTGACGCTACTTCCCACACATATGGATGATAGGAGTCAATAGCTTTCAAGAATTTTTGTGCCATAGGATCTATATCGTTATAAGGGGAGGATTCCTGATTAGGAAATTGAGCGTCAGTATACTGGAAAAGAGAATCTTTATTATCGTCAGAAATTATGTTCCCGGTTGTATTTACATCAGTCGGCTGCTTGTTGCGCCTAAGGTTGATGACCAAAGGTGGAGGCTTCTGGTTCAGAGTTATCACTAGGGGATCACTTCCTCCTCCCGATTTGGTCCTGCTCAAGTGGATAGCCATGGGTTCCTTGACTTCCGGACGGGTAGTCCATCCTTTCACCTGGATTGACAAAGGTTGCTCAGCAGATGGTTCTCCTGGCTCCCGGTGGGATTCATCCTCTGTCTTGCCTGACACCTCCTTCATGTAGTCTTGGGTGTATAACATGGCATCAGAATAGTAGGATTCAACTCCTTTGAACGGGTTAAGATCAGCAAACTCTGTCTTCACTGTCCCATGGGCGTCTACATATTTGAAGCATTGATGTAGAGTGGAAGGAACAATATTGTGTTCGTGGATCCATGGTCTGCCCAACAGAATATTGTAAGACACCTCCGAATCAATGACGTAGCATGTAGCCACTGATCTAAGGTCGCCAATCTGGATCCTCAGACGAATCTTCCCCAACGGCTTACTTTTTCTGGCATTGAAGCCCACGATTGTAGTGGTAGTGTAAGCCAGTTCGCTTGTAGGAATTCTTAACGGTCTTAACAGACTATGAGGGATAATGCTGATCGACGATCCCGGATCTATGTGAATCCGGTCTACCTCTATGGAGCCGACATATCCGGTATAATAAAGAGGCCTGTCATGTTTGTTATGTTTCAACAACATGTCCTCTTGAGTGAAAGTGATGTTAGGGACCACTTCCATCATACTATGGCATTGAGGACATGCCACAGGCTCTTTATCAGGGGACTTGAGCTGAGTCAAGCATACATCTGCCTGCATTAATGCTTCACTCAAGGCTTGACGAGTGTCTTTGGATAGCCTAAGTAGCTCAAAAATGGACAATCTGGCTGGTGTATTAGCCAACTGGGCCAAGATGTCGAAGTTATATGGTTTCTCTAAACCTTGGTTTTGAATATTCTTCAAAGGTTTATCAAAACAAACTTATTTTTGCTTGCCTTTGTCCACTAAAGTTGGCCTAGAAGGCCCTGCCTCTGGTATAACAGGTTCAGGCTCTGGAAGTTTGGCAGCTGAAGTATCTGTCGTCGCTTCTTCCTGATTTCCTCCATAGTCCTTGAGGTAGGTTTTCCCTGACCGGGTTCCTGTAGCCAAAGCCTCTTCTTCCCTGACCGGGTTCCTGTAGCCAAAGCCTCTTCTTCTGATGTCGGGGATATTGCAACCATATGGCATGGTTTGCATCTTGAGTTCTTTTTAGACTTAGCTTTAGCAGCTTGAGTCTCTTTCTCAATCTCTGACACCAGATCAGGATGAACCCACATGATCTCACCACACTTTGTAGTTAGGGGTACCAGGTCATGATTTTGACCCCTAGTCGAAGGAAGATTAACAATGTTCATCATCGCCCGTGGAATAGGTACTACACCATCCGGGACTTCCTGAGGGGGTAAATTGCCAAACTGGAGCGAGATCATGTTGGCAGTGACCGTCTTCTCGCTATTACACAGAGTGATGGCCTTGGCGTCGATCAGCTCCTAGATTTTTCTTTTTAGTACATAACATGCCTTTGTGGGGTGATGTATGTATCTGTAGAAAATGCAGTACTTAGGGTTATTGGTACTGCCGACTTCATTTGGCCACTTTATCTCAGGGAGAGTAAGCTTTCCACTTTTGACTAGACAATCGAATATGCTCGAAATATCATCGTCGTCAAAAGAATATTCTTCTTTAGGCCTGGAAGTCCTAGGATTCGTCTGCGTAGTCACTGGAGTATGTTGCCTGGACGTGTTGATTGCCAGAGCTTATTTTCCTTTGGAACTACGAGTATGGTCGCTAGTGGAGGATGACCGCTTCCCTCTATCAGAGGTAGAGATCATGATTCCATTGTCATGCGCCTTCCGACTGTTATCTTCAGCGGCTACCGCTGATATGATAAATGAGGGCCAATCATGGAACTGATATGGTCCCGTGAACACTGAGATCAGTGGGAGAAGTTTCTTCCTGTAAATGTCCACCAGGGCTGAATCCGAAACTCCGGGAGGCATCTGCAAAGTAGCCTGACGAAAACGTTCGATAAAAGTATGAACGCTCTCTTTCTCCTTCTGCTTTACTTCGATAAATAATGACATACACATGTCCATCCCTCCTTCGTAGAATCGAGCGAAGAACAGAGTCTTGAAATCTTCAAAAGAAGTAATGCAGTTGTCTACCAGACTACGGTACCATTGATAGGCCACTCCAGACAGACAGCCCTTAAACACTCGAGTGAGAAGGGCGTCATTCCCTTGCAACAACACCGTCATCATACTGAAGTAGTTTATGTACTGGCTTGGTGACGTCTTTCCCTCAAACAAAGCCATAGCCTATGGTTTGTATTTAGGTGGGAAAGGAATCTCGTCCCAGATAACTGGGTATGGCTGGTTAATTCCTAACTTTTTGAGCTGATCCTTATGCTTCAAGGCATCAAATTGGGCTTTTAATTTCTGAACTGCCTGCATCGGTTCTTCCGCTGGGAAAGGGACCACAGAGTGGTGAGAGGTTGGTTGTATTATAACTCCAACATGAGGCAATACATTCTCCGAGTTAAGAAGTTGAGGAGCTGCTGACTCTTGATTTAGAACAGGCTCCTGGTTTGTATTGGATGGTGGTAGGTCCACCCCCACACGTAGTTGAGTCAGAGGAACTGATGTTTGAGCTATTACAGCTGCATGTTGAGCCACCATCATCTGACGCATACTCTCCATCATGGAATGCATCTCTTTAAGCGATGCTTCCAATAAAGCGATGCATTGCTCAGTACTTCCTGATGGGGAAGCCTCTTCATGTTCATCTCCAATGGCATAAACTTCTATTTTTCTGGATGCTACTGAGGGACTGGTATAGATCTCTGTAGAGATTGAGTCTATACTATCAGCATCACATTCAGGAAACTGGCGACCCCCAGTGTCGGAATCGGAAGAATATGAAGCCGATTGTCGCGACCTCGAACGGGTGTTTCGAAAAATACCTGCTTCAATATTCTCAAGGAGTCTGTCAAATCTTCTTTGGCTTGGAGTTCTAGAGGGATGACGTCTTGAACTTGACCTTCCTCTAGGAATGTGTGAAGCCATGTTTACTGATGCGAATGTCGGCTCTTCTTCCTGTAGAGACAAAGAGTAGTTCAACCGGTCAAAAATTGACCGTTTTGCCTTAGAACAGCAGTAGTTAACTACAACTTTATGACTATTACAACAATGCTCCCTAGGGGGTGTAATAGACATATTAGAGGATCCCCTGTCCTTGCGCTTCTGGATCAAGAAATCACGCAAATCAGGGGGATTAACAGAAGAAGGAGAAGGCTTATTCTGCCTTTTTACATCAGTAGGGGCGTGGAGATTGGGAACCATAACTCTCTTCCTGCCATAAGAATACAGCAGTTCAGCCATGTGAGTAGCATACGATCCGTCATCCGTCTGAGGAGCGTATTTTCCTGTGAAGCGGGTCTTCTTTACGCGGATGGGCTTACCCTAGTTTAATCTGGAGCTTTGCACAGGTTCGCGTAAAACAGGGGAAGTCTTCAAATGGTCTCCAGCGTCACGCGTATTTTGAAGAGCGGGCAATTTCTTTTCTTGGTGGCGTACAACTCTAGCGGTCAGGAGATTCGCCACTCGTTTTCCCTTGATGTGATCCAAGGGTCCATCTGCCTCCTTGTAGATGGAAGATGCATTTTTATGCGCAAGGCGCATTTAAAATTTCTGAATTGGCGCTGAGGCCTCGTCAAAAATTATGTCTGCCACGTCATAGACGGGAGACGAAGTTTTAAGTGCAGGGCGTGTTTGAAATTTCCGATTTGGCACTGAGGCCTTGTTGTAGCGTCCCGTTCTCCCGGTACGGAGAGCGCGGCTAAGAAACACAATACGGTATCGTTCGATCGGGATAGATTGAAACAAGAACTCGTCCTCGTTATGGATTTGTTTCTTCGGAATCGATTTCCATATTCAGTGGACCGTGCCCCAAGGATCGGCTTAGCGGCAGAGTCAGGAGGGACCTCTCCGCTGCTATCTTTTATTGCCTCAAATTTTGATGTCGCTTGTTGCTTTCGTGCTTTGAGTTGGTTTTAGGATTTGCTTGTTTTCCTTGAACGATTTTAATAGTTTTCATTGTTTTCGTTCATTGAACTGCACTTTAATTTCGAGATTGGAAAGAGTGGAAGAGGTATTGATCAATCTGTTCGTGACGTAGGTGAACGAGCAGTAGGCGACTTACGAGCGGAGTCGTGAAGCACCTCTTTCCTTCTCCCTTCCAACCATCTAAGTAAGTGGCTACCAACCCAATTAGCTAGCCCTGCTTCCAAGCTTCACACCCTAAATCTTGCATTCTCCTTTGCCCCGATCAAATGATACCAAATAATAACTAAAAGATACCAAGATAAAAAGAGAATAGACTTGGTACATTATGCTTGTAAATAACTTCATGAACGGATACTTAATTGCATGCTTGTTCGTTTGGGAATAAATCACGAATTATTGCTTGTCTTGTACATTGCTTATTTTGTACTCTTGTTGCCTCAAATGCATAACTTGTTAACTTGCTAATCATGTTCGATCATGGACAACTTGTGCACAAGGTATTGGTTCTGTGGACGGTCGCTGGGGCACTGACACCGATCTGATCCGGGCGGAACTCGTGTGTAGTCGTCGTGTTCGAAACAGGATAGCTTGCAGCACAATCGTGTACTCTCGTAGCATGTTATCCTTGTCCTCGGCTACGTCCATTATGGCAATCATGCCAGTGATCCTCGTGTATATTTAAACCTGTTGCAAACTAACTTGTGTCTTCATGGCAGGGAAGGCATGGTAAGTATTGTGCAGGTAATTCAGACGGGCAGGTAAAATCTACCGAACGGTGGCAAGTTTATTTCAGTATCATACATATATACTATTGCTTGTAAATGAACTAAAGCAAGATAGAAACCCATAAATATGTATGCTTCATTAAAATAACGTGTTGATTGGTATAGTTCGGTTAGCTCGCATTCACCAGTATGTTTTGACATGCTGACCCTCGTTGAAATAGGTTCTCCGTACTAAGGCAAACCGAGCGAGGAGCCGAAGTCATCTTCCCGATCCAGTCCAGCTGTAGGCGCATCCTCTGATCGCGCCGCTTTTGAAGTACTTGAAGATAGAAGCTTGCAACTTTATATACAATGCAGCTTCGTGGCAAAGCCGTCCTCCAGCCCGGAGGTCTATATCATTTTGAAGTTTATAAAGGGATGTAATATACAGGACTGTTATCTTATTTTGAGTCAACACTTTTGTAAGCCCGTGCGGCAAATTAACTGACTCGTTCAGGAGTTTGTAATAGATGTTCATTATCAATAAAGAAAACTTTTCCATGTTTCAAATCTGTGTTTCAATTTATCTGTGTACTCTGAATATGTGCTTGTTATGCAAATCATTAAAGCCTTGTGCGGACGCAACCCCAGGCCCGTACGGCGGTCATGATTCGGGGGACGCCTCAACGATTCTACGGAATCGGATCGTGACACTTTTCAGAAATTTTGTCTACCACGTCACAGACGGGAGACAAAGTTTTACGCGCACTGCACGTTCTAGACTTCTGGATTGGCACTGAGGCATTGCCAGAAGATTTGTCTGCCATGTCACAGACGGGAGACGAGTTTTTACGCACAGAGCATATAGGTTGTGATGTCACAACCTTGTTGGTCGGAGAGAGAGAGAGCCTGTAGTAAGGGTAGAGGATGTCCGGGCATCCATAATTTATGCAGCTTCCTGTTGTCTTGGACAGAGAGGGAATGAGAGCTACCCCATGCGCGAAGCATGTCTTCGTAAGCAGATTGGTCGAATTAGATGAACAGAGTCTTCTTCATTGATCCGACGGATACAGCATCGTGTTGAGCAATGGCTTTCTCGTCAGATGAGAAAGTAGTCCCCAACAGAGTCGCCATCTTATTTTTGATGATAAACAAAAAGAAATTGAGAGTAGGTTTATACGAAACCCTTTCTTTGTTTACAAACAAGAAAAAGAAGTATAATTAATCCTATATGAGGATGTTAAGTACAAAAAATGATTATGGGGAAAAATTGCTATAGGAGTCTGATCTGCGGTCGATCACTTTGTCCCTTGGACCACACGATGACGAAGAAGTGTTGTAGAAGAAGAAGGAGCTTCAAAGATTGCAAGAGGGATTGAACTCTCGTTGCCAAAGTCGTCAATCAACACTCTCTATATGTGCTCTCTCTCTCTGATTTTCCATCTTTTTTTCTCCTGTGATCGAAAGTCTCTATTTATAGAGTTCGATCACAGTAACTGACCAGTCGGCGTAGAAGCCAATTAGTGGAGAGAGTTGCACCTTTTATGCGGCGGTTATAATAACTGCTACCAACGTCTGAATGATCTCCTGAATCCGCGTGTGACGCGTGTCCCATTATGAGGTAATGCGTATAATCGCTCATCGAAGATCACAGCATGCAAGCCACTTAGGTAACTGCCCCTCGCGTAGAGATGGTTGGCATAAAAGCCAAATAACTGTCTCATTGGCGTAAAAGCCAAATAGCTGTCCTATTGGCGTAAAAGCTAAGTAGCTGTCATGTTGGCGTAAAAACCAAGTAGCTATCATGTTGGCGTAAAAGCCAAGTAACTGTCATGTTGGCGTAAAAGCCAAGTAGCTGTCATGTTGGCGTAAAAGCCAAGTAGCTGCATAATAGGTAACCAGCGTAAAGATAGCCAATTATCCTTTCTTGACTGAGGTCTCGAGCGTATTATGGGCAAAATAGCCTTATCACGTACCTTTGCAAATATAGCCAGAATTGGTGTATTTTAAGGAGATAGTATACGATGTACTCCTATAGTTGAAAATAGCCTGGTTGGCGTAACATGCAAGGATGGTGACGTGAGCGTATTAGCCCTAATTTTAGCTCTCCTAGTCATTAAAAATAGAACAAAATCTCGTGCATTAAATGCAGAGATCTGCCCCCATCTCGCGCATTAACTGCAGAGATATGCCTCGAGTTCTGTACGAAAAATAGCTTTTGATGTGACGTCTGATTTTGTCTCATCTTGAGCGTAAATGCTCATTTCTGCCTGTGTAAAATAGGCAGCGTATTCCTTGAGTGCATAAAAATGACTTGTATCAAGGATATATCACTAAACGACAACTTGGGCCTTTGTACAGAACCATCATTACAGTCATCCTCTCGATCGTCGTGCAGTACTCTTTGTCAGGAGTCAGGTTCACTATTTTGTCTGACAGGTTCATTCGAGGAATACGAAGAGTTTCTCGTACAACTTTCCGCTACATTAAAAGCAGGCATTGTTTACGCCGGAGTGTAGCAACCTTTTTACGCCAAAACAGCCTGTAAGTTCTGCCTTACGCGGGTTATTTTGGAGCTCTGTTCTACGCTGGATAGCGTTGAAGCTCTGTTGTACGCCAATAGCTCTGAAGTCATATTTTATGCCACACAGTGCTGGAGTTCTATTTTACGCGTGCTTCATGTATGTTGGGGGTTTTACGCGTATAATTCCCAGCGTATTTTTTATGCTTCTACAGACTACAGATCCAATCTATATACTAGTCCGTGTAGCACAGTGTCAAGAATCAGATGTAATATTTCTAAATACTTGAATTATAGAAATTATCAAATAACAAAAAATTATCAGAGAATGTACTCGCCTGGGGTCCTTAGCTGGCAATACCAATGTCCTGCTCCTGAAGTCTCACAGAACAATCCAATGGTCCTATATCATATAATATAATATAATACAACATCAGCCAAAACACTAGCACATACATAACCATAATTACACTAAACTCTGGGGTACTCTAGGGGTGATCCTAGTCATCTAACGGGGTCAAGCGTGCGTTTAGCTGCACGGGTGTCACGTCTGCAATTGCTGTGCAAGATTAGACAGTCAAAAAATAATACGGGTCTTGCCAGTACGTCAGTATACATATGGCAGTCTGCTAACTAATTACATGGTCACAGGTCAATGTAACTACAGGATATCCGTCATTACACTCGGGTCACCTAGTACATATATAAATATATATATTATTAACTAACATATAACATTAATAATCATAATATATATGTACACCAAATAAATACATATACCACATATATATGTGTATATATACTATGTTTAATAATAAACGAAAGAAATAAGGCGAGATTTATACGAAACCCGCTCTTTAGTTTACAAACAAGAAGTACAATTAATCATATACGAGGATGTCAAGTACAATTTTTAATCTGGGTAAATATTGCTATAGGAGTTTGATCTGCAGTCGATCACTTTGTCCCTTGGACCACACGACGATGAAGAAGTGTCGTAGAAGACAGAAAGCAGCTTCTAAGGTTGCTAAAGAGAGTGGATGCTCGATGCCAAAGTCGTCGATCACTACTCTTTGCCTGAGCTCTGGATTCTTCTCTCTCAAAGACTCTTCGACTCTTAGTTCCTTGACCTTCTCTCTTGATCTTGGAATCTTTGACCTTGGTTCTGACCTTTTTTTCCCACCTCAGTTCTGACCTTGAGTTTTTTGACCTTGGACCTCTGTCAATAGAGGTCTCTATTTATAGGGTTTTAGTGACAGTGATCACCCAGTCGGCGTAGAAGCCGGGTAGTAGAAAGTATGGCACTTTTTACGCGATGGTTACAATAACCGTTGCCCGCGTATAAATGATCTCCTGAATGAGCGTGTGATGCATGTCCCATTAAGAGATAATGCGTATAACTGCTGCGAAGATCACGGCATAAAAGTCACGTAGGTAGTTATCCCTCACGTAGAAAAGGTTGGCGTAGAAGCGAATAACTGTCACTATGGCGTAGAAGCCAAAGAGTTATCAAACCGGCATAGAAGCCGAGTAGGCGTAGAAGCCGAGCAGGCATAGAAGCCGAGTAGGCATAGAAGCCGAGTGGGCATAGAAGATAGCTAATCCTCCTCCCTTGACTGAGGCTTGAGCGAATTCTGGACCGAATAGCTTCAATATGCACTAGTGCAAATGTAGCCTGAGTTGGCATATTCCAAGGAGATAGCGTACAGCGTGCTCCCATATCTGAGAATAGCCTGACGACGTAATGTGTGAAAGTGATGATGTGGACGTTTTAGCCAAAATTATGGCTTTTGGAGATATAATCAAATCTCTTGCATTAAATGCAGAGATCTACCCCCATCCTGCGCATTAAATACAGAGGCGTGTCTCGAAGATCTGCCATCATTCCGCGCATTAAATGCAGAGACGTACCTCGAAGATCTGCCACCATTTTGTGCATTAAATGCAGAGACGTGCCTCGAGGAGCTGCCATCATTCTGCGCATTAAATGCAGAGATGTGCCTCGAGCCCTGTACGAAGAGCAGCTTTTGACGTGGCAGCCTGTTTGTCTTCTGTGGAGCATAAACAGCTCATATCTTCCTGTGTAAAACTAGGCAGCGTATTCCCTTGTATGCGTAAAAGCGGTTTACGTCAAGGAAATGTCACTAAACGACAGTCTGGGTCGCTGTGCCGCGCCATCATTATAGCCGTCGTCTGGGTAGTCGTGTAGTACTCTTTGTCAGGAGTCGGACGTCAGGTTCACTACATGATTTGACAGGTTCATTTCGAGAAATATGAAGCATTCCTCGTACACTTCAATGCTTCATTAAAAGCGGATGAGTTTTACGCCATAAAGGCGATGTAGCACCCTTTTTACGCTGAAGCAGTCTGGACATACTGCATTACGCGGATAGTCCTTGAGCTTATATTTTACGCTGTACTTAGCGGAAAAGCTTTGTTGTACGCTGATGGCTCCGAAGTCATATTTTACGCTGCCCAGCACCAACATGCTGCGTATAGCTATCCAGCGTATTTTTCATGCTTCTACATATACTAATTAAAATCATATACTATATATATATATATACATATTAAATATATACTAATAGAATACATATACTATACATATATACTAATTATATATATTAAACACATACTAAATACATATACTTATATATACACTAAGTGCATACACCCATATACCAAACTTACAATACGCGTATATCAACATAGCTAAAAAAATATGTAGGCATACTAAAAGAGAATACGCGTCTACGTGTACGTGTACATGTACGCAAGAGGGAGAACTCAAACCTGTGTACGCGGGATGAGGCATTCATGTCGAGGTCATCGCGAAGGGGGTGCTCGGTTCAGTCGAGCGGGTCGAACTCCGGCGTTCAGGTGGACAGCAGGTCGTCGAGGAGTGGACAGCGAGTCTCTGGGCGGTCGTGCAGACGTCATCGATGAGCAGCATGCTTTTTCGGTCGACTTCAGCATATCTCCGGTATACAGGTGGACAGCAGCCTCTGATCGACGAGGAGGAGGAAGGAGAGGCGGGGTCGACGGTCGTGATCCAGTTGACGAGGTGGCTCGGCGAGTGCAGCATCGTTCAGGTGGGAGAAGGCCGGCTGGTCGTGCAGGCGTGAGTCGGGAAGATAGCCGGTTGAAGGAGAGGCGGGTTCAGACGTTCAGGTGCTCCGGTCAGTCTCGACGGTTGAGGGCAGCGGGTCTCCTCTGGTCCAGGCGAAGATGGCGAGCTCCAGCGAGTTGGTCGTCGTGTGGAGTCTTCGGCCGTGGGTGAAGGGATAGGTTGAAGGAAGGGGATGGTGAACAGGGATGGTTGGGGGAAACGGCTGTACCTATATTAGGTTTAAGGAAAAAGAGAAAAGGAAAAAGAATTATTTATATATGTGTATAGTGTATTGGGTTAACCTAGAATTAGGGCTTGGTCAACACTCCTTGGGAAAAGGGCTTGGCATGGAGATATTTCAAGGGCTAGGATTCAAATGGATTCAAAATGAAAGGCTAGAATTCCATTTAGTTCAAAGTTTGGAGGGCCATGGTTTAAGGAGGTTGATGTTGAATTACACACTCCAAAAAATTATGGAAAAATTCTCATAAATGAGAAATGGGTTTATTTATGTATTGTGTCCAACGGGGTGGACACCTTAATATAATTTTGCATAAAAGTACCCAACAATTAGAAAATTACACAAAATTGGGTTTTGGTTCTATTTAATTAAAAATTAATACAATTGGTGTTCTAAAATTAATTAGAAATACATGGGGCTAAAATTAAGTGGAACACAAGTGTCATGAATGAAGAAGACTCAGAATAGAATATTATTCTAATTTGGGTTTTACAAAATGGGTCAAGATTGTGTCTCTAATTTCAATTGGAACGCACAAAGATACAAGGTTGGATTTATTTAGAATTAAATATAGTCGGTTTGCGACGAACGTTGTGTGACTAAAATGAAGCACAAGAGAACATAATTATGAGTTACACAAAGGTTAGAATGTAAGGCGGCCACGTCTAGGACAAGGTTGTAAAATTTGTTGGAAGGCAAAAGCTAGGGTAGCGCTCTAAATATCGAAGCAACGGTAAGGCGCAACAATGAAATAAAATCACGGTAATAAATTATAACCCTAAATAATTAATCCTAAAATAATACAAATTAAAATCCATAATCCTATATTTCGGTCAGGGGTTCATCTAGTGGGCTTCTAGGTCTAGTCTACTAACTCATACATTAATGAACACTATACAATATAATATATATAAATACACATATCATGCAATTATTTCAAATAAATACATACAATACTTATAATATATAAAAATAAAAAAATACCCCTATTTTTAGAATGTGGTAGTGACAAATAATAAGTCCCAATTTAGAGCCCAACTTTCTAGATTCTAGATTTTACGTTATTTTTTCACAAATCAATTTTTGACCACACAAACTTTGGGACCGGAGCTCACTTTATCATTTTCTACTATTCTCATACAAACCCAACTGTCACGCCCCCGTCCCAAAATAAATAGGATCAGGGTACGTGGCATTGGCCAGCTACGTATTCCACCAAACTCTTGTCTGACTCGAATACGTATAAGATGTACTACAATGGTCACTATCTAGATAACAAAATAAATATATCTAAGTCTCAATCCACACAAAAATGGACAACATATATCCTGGTGTGCACCCCATTCAATACTTGGCCGAATAGACTCGAAGAAATAATAAGAGTCTACAAAACTAGGATTTGGCAGCAAAAATAGTAACGAGAGATGATAAACATAACTGCGGTAGAAATGACGAGACAGAACGCATCAGCAGCTCCAGAAAACTCCTCAACCATCTATGCTGCAAAAATGACAGTAGACTAGGTCCTCAGAGGGACATAATAAGGTAGAAGAAACAGTATGCCAAAGTAAACAGCATAATGTTATAATACAGGGAAAACTACTATAACCAATTATGTGATATACAAATAAGAGTATAGACTCGTACCCCGGGTTGCCATAGTGCTGCACATGTGGGCCAATAGAAATAGAGTGTACTAGTGCACATGGGATGTGGAGGTCTATTCCACATGTGCATGGCTCATGTAGAAAAATTAGCACTATGGCTCTTATCCCGTTTACCATATATATATATATATATATATATATATATATATATATATATATACACTTTACATTCCCCATAGGGAACCTAAAGCCCTATAAACAAATAGATAAGTAATAAGTAGAATATGTCTAGAGCACGATGAAGACTCTCCCCTCCCAATGTAACCTCACGTCTCAATCAAGATACGCAAGATCATGACCTCTAACTATCATCACAAGTCATGGACACTATATATATATATATATATATATATATATATATATATATATAAAACTGTAAATACTTTATGTCATGCATCATGTAATCCTATCCATAGTCCAATTACCACGATCATGTCGAAAAAGACTCTGTCACATGAATAACATGTCAAGTGTCCTACGGTCGGATGTGCAAATAATATATGCACAAAACATGGGTTCGATTACTGACTCTCTAACTACGATACTCGAATCTGCAGAGGATGTCGGTACCCGAATCTCGTTCGGACACAAAGTATCATAAACCAGGCCTAGGATAAGAAGATATATCAAGAATGCATATAACTATAATAACTAAAGCATAAGAAATAAATAAGAACTGTGAACATCTAGGCAAGGTACACTTGCCTGAATCTTTCCGATGAATGAACAAAGATCTTGCTTCGACAATCCCAGTCGTATCATCACGTACTCCCACGAACATATGATATTGTCACATCCGATTTCAGATTTGGTATTTCTTGAATTTATAGAATTTAATTTTTCCTGATGATGTATTCTTGTTGTATTTCTCATGTTGGTCTCTGTCATTTTATTTATTGTTATGTTCTTGTTGTTGAGAGAGACTAACCGAGACCAGTAGAATATCTATTGGCCTTGCCATAGACCCGGTTTAGGATCTGCATGTAGAATAGACATCTAGTTCGGTTTACGTGATTGAACCCATGACTAAACCATCTTTTTCTTCTCTTAATATATATATATATATATATATATATATATATATATATATATATGAGTATTTCTCTCTCATCACTCATTTTCTCATTTTACTCTTCTTGCTTCCTTTTTCCTCCTCCCCTTCTAGCTCCCTCTAGCCAAACCCTAACCCTAGAAAGAAATTGATGTGACTTGGATCATGAGAGGTAGAGGCTAGGAGCCACCCAAGGCAAGTACATCTTGCTCAATGGTGAAGTCATGAATTTTTGGATTTTCTACATATATGTTGTTGTTGTTTTAAAAATATATTTCATGGAAAATATTTTCCTTGAGTTGCTGATCATATTTAGTTCGTGGAGTTTTAGATTTTGATGAATAGATTTTTGTAGATATGAGTTTTAAGTTTGAATTTTTTATGGGTTCCCTGAGTTTTTCTTAGTTTTGATCTATTAAACTTTGTGTTTTTAAAAACTAGTTTTTTCTTATGTTAGAGCATCTTATTTCATGCAATTTGGCTTTTGTTTCACTTGATTTGGAGTTAAAATAAAGTTTTTATGAAGTAACAATTTTTTAGATTTTTGGAGCTTTTCCCATGGAGTTGTGTTGCTTGGGGACGAAGGAGTTCCATGTGCCCAGTTTCATGCACACTTTTCAGCATGACGCATATCTTGTTAGGCGCATGACTGTCTCTGCATAAGCGTCCCTAAGCTGAATGCATAGAGCATTGAACACATGAGATTTCCCTGAGGGCGAGTTGTCCATGCGGCAAGTGAGCTCATGCGTCCAGTTTTTCATGCGACACGTCTATCATTTGACTTAGAAGCGACATATGTATATTTTCCATGTACGTCTTTTCGTGTACACCTTTTATGCTTTTGTATTTTCTCTAACACGCATTCATGGCATGTCACATCAATCACTTTTTGTCACTTCATTAACACTTTATTTATTCACCCATCACTCAGCACTTGCCCCAAGGAATAGACTTTAACCCTGAGCATGCGGCAAGTGAGTCCATGCGACAATTGGGCGCATGCAGCCAGTGAGTCCGTACGACAATTGGGTGCATGCGGCCAGTGAGCGCATGCGGTAAGTGAGTGCATGCGGCCAGTGGGTGCATGCGACAAGAGAGTCCATGCGGCCAGTGGATACATGCGGCCAAAAATTCTTGTGTGCATTTTTGTGTTCCCTTTAATTATGTTCATTTAGTAATTCTTTTTTGTGATTATTGTTGTGTATTTTCTTATGTTGATACAAGTTTATGATACTAGACAAGTTTTGCATGTAAGTTCACAAGACAAGTTTATGTACAAGTTCACAATCCTCACAACACCGTGGAAATGCTTGTGTATGAAAATTTATTGCATTTGGTATCGGGCAATCGAGTGTGAGTATTGTCCAATGTATCGCGTGTCGCGAATACGATAACTCGTAAAAATCTCGTATTCGTGACTCATCATTTTAGGGAGTTCTCAAGTGTCCACGACTCGAGAACTTGAAATAATTTAGTAATGATTAAACAAGATAATAATTTTCTAGATTAGTGGGAGGAAAGAATATTGCGCTACCGGCTACCCCGATCTCTAAGGGCCCTATGCAGCATGGAACAACCCTGCTAGGCAAGGGCTACATGACTGACCAAGTTTACGCGTGCTGCGTCACTTACAAGACAAGTTTATGTTATAAGACAAGTTTATAAAGCAAGTTTATGGGTACAAGTTTAAGTTTATGCTTATAAGTTCAATCTTTGTTTGTGACAAGTAACAAGTTATGTTACCGTATGGTTGAATGTGCATTTAAGTTTACTAGACAAGCATACCATTGGCCATCCGGGTTAACTGTAATGTCGATAGTAGCAATATTATTAAAATATGTATTTAGTAATTAATGTCTGTGACTACCCTAGCTAGTTAATCGTAGCAAGCCGTAAAGTTGTTTGGCCGTACGATGAATGATGTTACTTTTATTATAGCTCACTCTTCTAGTTTTATTTTCTCCCGGAGCGTGGTGAGGGTGCTAAGTTCTGCTCGGGTGAAGGTCTGCAACCCCAGTCCTTGTTTGGTTTAAGGGTTGTGGTCCCGATCCAGAATAGTTCCTATGCTCTCTTGCCGCTCGTCGCCTTACTTTTATTTTTACATATTAGCAGTTCTTCCAGTATTATTCTTGAGACAAGTACATTAGTACCGTACAAGTCTCGATCAACATTTATTTTTTTATGCATCTTTCTGCTTATGTTGTGATGTGTTTGGTCTATTACCTCGAGCTCCTTTGTGGTACTTGTTGCTTGGGGTTCTGAACCCACTGGATTTGTATGGCCAGGTTACCCCGAAGAGAACCAGGATCCACCGCACTTCCAAGAAGATGTCACGCACTCGTAGGACTGCAGCCAAAGCTCGCGAGTGGGTTTCCTTCTTCCACCCCTCGTCTTGATTACTTCTTTTGTGGTGTTTAGCAAGGGGGAGAGTTAGCTCCTTATATTTTTGAGACTGCGGTCAACATGATGTATATATTAGACCATTGCTGGTATATTTGATCATATATTATTATACTCTGTAAGTGCATCATTTTGTATTAACTAGCTTTATGATCACATGTGACATATAATTTGGGACGCCTTTTTACTTTCATGTGTGATGTACTCTTGTACTTGTGTTGCTGGATTGAGATAATAGGATTTGTCGGTCTTAGGACTGACGTCATAGCATGCTAGAGTTCACACATCCGTCATCTTGACAACCTTAATACATTGCGGCTTACTTCGATATTCTGCAAGGTGCGGTTGGCCATGTCAGTCCCTATTTATCCAGTATTCTGGGAGCGGGACATGACAGATATCTATCGATCAGTTATCATACTAAGGTATGTTACACACAACTATTTTATAGTCATCTATGGTCAAACTAGGTCACATGACAACTAGTCTAGTTTTAGGTTCAAGTTGGTACTAAGCTACACCATTAATCTACCATAAATATATTCATAAAATATACTCTAATAATTCTGGAATAAATATTTAAAATATCTATAATTAATATTTAATCATTTTTTTATCTACTGGGTCTGGTCACTAGGGTCGACTAGTTGCACAACTTGTTTACTAGTAGGTTGATTGGAACAAATCGGTACATAAAAAATATAATTTTTATAATCTGCAATAAACATGAAAAGAATGTAATGCAGAGGTCTCTAACATGGGACACATGATTTTAATCATCGAAAAATAATGTATCGAGTTGGTGGTCTCACAAGTTAAAGTTTCAAATCGGATTCATGAGTTTTTCAATGTTCAATGAGTTGTCCTACGAAAATGGATGCACAAATATGTATAAAACTCAGCGAGATTGATATATAGAATATTGGAGTGATAAAGGGATGTGTTAGGAACGTTACAAAGTATTTATTTGCTGTTGTGGCGCGTCACAAAGCGGTGCAAACAACGGTGCACAAAAACTGGTTCAGACTGGACCAATCTTCGTAAAACACTCACCACTGGCAAACGGTTGCGATCCAGATGATGTAAAAATATGGAAGGTAGAGGAAATATAGGGGTACGCGTTAGAGTCACTGTAATGGAGGTTTTGGGCTGTGGAGGTGGTGGAGTGGCGTGAGAAGGGAATAGACTGAATTCTGATTCAGCCTGGATACTTCTGATAGAGGGACTGTTTTGAGAAAGTTAGAGTGAGTTTTGATGAAAAGTTTGTGAAGATAAAGTGTTTAGAACATGGAGAAGAAGAAGCATACTAAATTTGAGAGAAAGATACTTACTGTGAAGGGAGATATGGCCGGATTGGTGGGGTGTTACTAAATTCGGATTCAGCCTGGGTAGTGGTGGAAAGATGGTGGTGTAGAGGAAAATGGAGAAGGATTTTGGAGATGGTTTATGAAGAGAAAATGTGAGGAAGAGGGTTATAAAGAAGTTTTGTTTAGGTATTATGAGGTAATAAGGTGATAAAAAGTCTATAGGTGGCCAGTCATTAATGGGGAGATGAAGGGTTGAGAGGAGAGTAATGGTTGTGGAGTTTTTGTAAGTTATGGTAAGAAAATGGTTAAGGGTGCTTGAAAGTTATGGAAGATGAATAAGTGGAGAGGGTTGGCTTCCCATATAGTGTACTTGACCACACTTGAGTCCAACCTAAAGTGGTTAAGTGGTGAGGTGCACAGTTGGGTCAAATCCAAAGTGTGTATAGCTAAAATTATTTCCTAATGTGTTAAGTGTGAGAGTGTGAGTAGAATATCATGATGTTTGGTGTTTTGTAGAGATGGCCATGGTACATAATGTTTGACATGAACCATGCAGGGATTTAAAAATGTTTGGGTTGAGTTATGTTAGTGCAAATGGGTCAATTTGATTTAGTTTGTCTAGTCAAAGTGTTATATATATATAAAAGGATTTTACAAATTAATTTTGTAACTTATTTAATTAAATAAAATAATAAAAATAATTATAAAATATTAAATTATTTTTATACTAAAATGAGGGAGCTTACACCAATCCATTCTATATTTATCTTCTTCTTTTTTTAAATTTTGATCCTAAATTGTATTGGAGAGGTCCAACAACTAATGATGCTCTAAAGTGAGAGAAGTGTGCATCAGAACTGAGGTTTCTGTTGTCCCCCTCTTCGTTGAAGGAATGTTGGGTCCATTTGTTCCAAGCTACTTAATATAGAGATGAGAAGTGAAATTTAAGAAGAAGCACACAACAGGTCCTGCCAAAAGCAAATTTCATTCCCTCTTCCCACTGTAATTAACGACACCGAAGATTACGTAGGAGAAGGTAGATATTTAGACAATTTGCAGCGAAAATGAAAATTTTAAGATATTTGTGGATGAGGGAACGACGCCAATTTTAATGACGCATAACAGGACGTAATATCATGGAGCGTCCGAACCAGAAAATATTTTCTCCCATTATGCAGTAGTGAGGCGCCATCTTAGTTAGTGTCCCCTTAGAAACATAGAGCACCAACTCTTGTGACATCCCATCGAATATATATATATATATATATATAACAGAAAATTATGAATCGTGTTTTTATTTTTTATGTGTATATGTAACCATTCGAATATTATAGTCCTAACAGTAAAAAAAAGATTGGTTATTAAAAAATTACAATAAAATGATGCCAGTAGAGTTGGCGTCCCACTTCTCTCTCTAACTGATGGACGTCATAGGAGTTCGCGTCTTGTTCAGACTTTTCTTGGGATGCCAATTTCAGTGACGTCTTATCCATTTCTCATCTCATGAGCCATTGGAGAAGGCACATTTCATCCATCATACGAAATTTTTTTTCTTTTTCAATTTCTTCCTCTCACTACAAATTGGCTAAATTTCTTTCTCATGTACAAATTTTTCTGTAAACAACCGCAAGTCCAATTTTTGCCAACACTGTTGGCTGAAATTGTGCTTGCACAATCACCACAATTTCAGCCAACTATGTTGATAAAAATTGGCTGTGGGGGCCCACTGTTGGGTTGGTGTGGTTTGGTTTGGTTGGTTTGGTTTGGTTTGATTTATTAGTTTGTTTTAATTAGTTATGTTTTGATTTTTTTTTATTTAGTTTAGTTTTGAAATTTGGTTTAAGAAAATTTACTTTAACGAAATAAATTAATTGTAAAGAAAAATTTAGAAAAAAATTAAAACAAAAATGGTTTGATTTTTTTATAAAATTGTAAAAAAAAAATATTCCTTAAAGAAAAAAAACGGCTATTGCAATGTTTGATAAAAAAAACTAAATAAAGAATAAATAAATAAAAGCTAGTATTTATTTGTGTTCTCTAATTTTCTGTTTATTTAAATGGTTTAGTTTTTTTTTTTTATGAAAAAAAAAGACTAAGTAAAGAAGAAAGATTTGGTTTTTATTTTGGTTTGAAATTGAGTCTGGGTCTACGGAATGTTGGTTTAGTAGTTGGTTTATGTCCAACGGCTATTTCATAACGGCTCTTTCAACGGCAATATACAATCTTTGAAGTCCATTTTCTTGTTGCCATGAATCGAAGTATAACAATACTATGCTCGCTTGGTGGTGTACTAAATGGGTTAGCTTATGAATGAGGTTTAGTTGAAGTTCTTTTAATTGATCGAAATATTTCGTTTGATAATTTACGTAATCTAATAATTGAAAAAAATTCTATTGACTATGAATTTTTATTGGTACATATTTATCTATCTAATTGTATAAATTTAGTTAGTGAGAAAGCATGTAAATTTATTCTTGAAGTTAATATACAATCAGTGTATATTAATATTTTTGTGATTCCACCACCACCACCACCAAGAATTAGTAGTGCTCCTAGTTCTTCCCACCAAGTTATTTCATTTACTGAAAAAGAACATAGAGTAGATGATGGTAATACTGATGATAAAAATATTGATGATTTAATAGAAAATATAGATGATGTACTTGATGATAATGTTGATAGTTTAAACAATTTATTCATTGGAAGAGAATTTATGAATCGTCATGCATTTAGAAGTTTTATTAGTGATATAGCAATTGCAAAAAAAATTGTTGCAGGGCTACTAGAAACAATGCCAATGGAATTGTATATAAATGTAACGTTTCTAGTTGTAATTAGAGAGTGTATCCAATTTGACCCGGTGTAAAGAAATAACCGCAAGTTCACAGTGTACTGGATCTGCTGCATCCGCGGTCCATCGTAAAGCGGACGGGAAGACACCAACGTCGATATTAATGCGGGAGACTGACCTACCAATATGAAAGTGCTCGTAGGACCAAACCTAGAAAATACGAGCATATGATATAAGTGCATATATTTTCAATGTAAATGAAATTAAGTAAATCTTTTCATATGATATAAGTGCACATATTTTCATATCTGTATTAATGTCGCGCAACCACTTAAATTTACTTTCGTTGCATTCATGTCTTCAAATTGTACAAAATCGGTCATAGAACTATATAAATATGCAAACACTGACACTCTCCAAGCGTGGCGCGTATGTGCGGCCTGGTCTACCAAAAAATATAGAAAACGTAAATCAACTAAATCTGATGAGTCTGGAAACAACATTCCGCTTAATAAACCTAGCAAGTAGTCTCTGGTGTAAGCAATGACCTGAACAAATGATGAAAAAATTATATGCGTTAAATTAAATTAAAAATATATTACGTAAATAATAACATAAGTTGCCAAAAAATGTGTCACGTCCCAGTCCCAAAATATCGAGGGACTAGACACGTGGCAATGGCCAGCAGCACACACCGATGGACAAACCTAATTTAATGGATCCATCGGGGCATACTTAAGCTGTAATACAATAATAAGGTCTACTAATCTTATCCACAGAATGAATACATCAATAACAACAAAAGAAAATATAAATATCATCATCAAGTCACAAGTAATCAAATCGGGGAACAACCCAATAATCAAGTCTGATACAATTGTTCATTTAAAACCAGAAATAAAGAGTTTTAATAGCAACAAGACTGAGCATAGAAGAAACATATACTTAGGAGAAATTCTCTGCAATCACCTCGTCCTCGGTTCCTGGTTCTATTCCAACGTATGCACATGTTTCTGCCTCTGCTCCTGCTAATGCTCCGGTCCCGTATACCTCTGGATAGACCTCGTCTGCTAATCCTGGGGACATAATCCGGATCCAAGTCCTCAGGGGACATAGCAAGGTACAAAATAACTCATGCCAAAGTAAAAGCAGTGCAGCAATAAATGAAATAATAGGGTAAACTATATATCCTGCTAAGTGATATACAAATGATAGTTTTAGTCATACTCGGGCTGAGACTACTATAGGATCGGTGTCGGAGAAACACATAGCAGTATTAGTTTTACAACTCCATTACATGCATCAAAGCTCTGTGTCAGAGACTAAGACACCTCCAGATAACAATATATGTAATATAATCAGCCTTTGAAATAGTAATACTCTCCCCACCCAATGTAATCACACGTCTCATGTCCATGACACGCAAGATCAAAACTAATGCAGCAAGTCATAATAAGATCTAAGAAAATAATGTCCATGTCATGAAACCTGTATCCTATACAGAATCACCTTGAATATTTCAGGAAGATTCTGTCTCATGATTAGTGTCAGGTGTCCTGGATATGACGTACTTGATAATGCAAGCACGAGAATATAAAGGGTCACTATATCCATCTCAAGGTGACGTTACACAACTTCGCGTACGGTGTTGGCATCCGACTATTAATCGGACGCTTAGTAAGTCACACGGTCCTAGGTTAAGCAGGTACAATAATTAATTAAGTCAAAGAAATAAATAACAACACTGCAAAGTTGGCAAGGTACACTTGCCTGGGGTTCTAGCTCCAACTGTAGCTCTGGTCTCAGTGGAATTTGCAGGTACTTCTCCGGTTGCTGAAATAAATATCACCATCAGATTAAGAAAATATCAAATAGCTAGAAATGCCTGTCCTTGAGTCCAATTTGGACACAGGGGCAAAAATGACAGTTTCTGGTCAAAGCGGGGTACACATGTGGGCCGCTTTGCACCAAAAAATGTGTCAGAAGCAAAGGTCTCCAAATCCATCAAACTTAGTGTCAAAAGTCCAGAACGACGATACGAACCCAACAGAACTTCCAGAATTGGATTCCGATGAGCCGGTCACAAAATCGCCCGTCAAGTGGAGTCGTGGGGCCCACGATACGCGATTTTGTCAACGTTCTCATAATCGAACCAAACATGGGTCACAGGACCAGCGTATTGCTACGAGTCCGATGGCGCAAGTTTTGTTTCGATCCGACGTGTGTACACAAAGTTACAACGAGATCCAGAACAGGCCGATACGGGGCGTTGTCGGCTGATACGCATTGATTCCGGTGTGCACGCACATCCAAATCAACTTCTGCAAAATTTTGCACATCCGTATCAACGGCGCGCACCTTTCGGTGAAGACCGCACACGACCAAATCGTCCCGTTTGGCGGGACGTACTCAGTTCCGGGGGAAAATAGGGTATTATTTTTCCTATTTTTGGATCGCGGTTCGCGATCACTACAGGACGCGACACACCGAGCGGGTTACACGGGCATCGAGAGGGTCACGCAGGGTTCGCGTCACAACAGACGGAATAGAAAATGGAGCAACGAGGAGAGAGAAAGAGTACCTGAACAGGGCTCCGCGGAAACCAAATTTTTCGTATCCGCGGGGCGACACGACACAAGGGGACACGGTGCTGTAGCTAGGGTTAGTGTTTTGCTGCCGAAGGCTTCACCGGAGGAGAGGTGACGTGCTGGCGGAGGCGGAGCGAGGCTCATCGTGGAAGAGACGGCTGGGGCGCTGCTCACGGAGGCTGCAGGCGGAGCGGGCTCGGAAAGGGGGACGACCGCTGGGGGTAGGCGGAGGACAGCGAGGCGGCTCTGGTCGACTGGTCGAAGGGTTTTATAGGCCGAGGGAGGGAGGCGGATGGTCGGAGGTTGAGGGAGGTGAAGGGGAAGCGACGGCGGAGGCGAAGCGGCGCTGGGTGGCGGTCAGCCGGCGGTTAAACGGACATTGCTGGGAGGTGAAACAACGGAGGGCAGCGGCCGGGAATCGCCACAGTCGGGGAAGGAGATTAGGGGTTTCAGGTTATTGGATCCGGGTCGGGTCGGGCGGCGGATCCGGCCCGATCCACTAAGGCTAGGGTGCGGGTCGGGTTAGTGGGTTTCGGGTCGGCGGGTTAGACCCGGATCCGACCCGCAGGATTGGGTTCAGTTCAGTTGAACCGGGTCCGGTTCGGGTTGGTTTGGTTTATTTGAAATAAACCGGGTTTATTCCTAGGGTTTAATTTGGTTTATTTTTAACTTGGTTTTTAGGTCTTTAAAAATGCTTTCTGGGTCCAATAAATTTCCGAAAAATTGTCCTATGTCTAATTTTTCATTTTACACCAGAAAATATTATTTTCATAATATTTTAATATTATTTAACATCATTTAAAAAATCAATTAAATACAAAATACCTTAGTTTTATTTACAAAAAAATTCCAAAAATTTCCAGAAAAATTGTAAAAAATCATTTTAAAAATTCCTGAAAAATCAGGAGATTTACAATCTACCCCCTTAAGAGGATTGCGTCCTCGCAATCAAAGAATAACAGGTCAACAGAGATGACACGGTTGCAAGCATTGATCGAAGCACATTACTATCAAGAAGAATCAAGGTTGAGGGTTTTGAGAAGAACACATCGGAAAAAATCATTTCCCTAAGCATTAAAAGTTATGCAATCTCCCACATGAAGGAGATCTAGAAGACTACAGTTTAGAAAAACATATTAGGTTATCACTAGGTTATCAATTATTAGCGAGTTCAAAAATTACTAGGTTAAGGCTAGGTCAGAACCAACAGACACGAACTAAAACAATACTAGACGAGATAGCTACGAATCACTTACGCGCATTAGCTACGCCATGGGTCTGCGCATCCTCCAAAGTTATTGCAAAAGCCTGTCCGCGTCCTTGAGGAGGTGCCCTCTGCTGCTGCTGGGCTTGCTGGAAGGGTGCTGCTCGAGGTGCCAAGGGTGGCCTTGGTTGATGTCCTCCTGGTGCTGGTAGAGCTTGTTGGTTTACCATTGGTGCTCCTTCTCTACGCTCAGGGCATTCCCACACCGAATGCCGCCTGGATCCGCAAGCTAAACATAATCCCAATCTGCATCGATATTCCTTCGCAAGATGGCCTGCCTTGCCACAGTAATGGCAAGAAGGTAGGATTAGTGCTAGTGGTGTAGATGCTTTCTGTTGTTGGTATAGGTGAGGTCTCTTTGCAGCTTCTTCTTGTGGTGCTCTGGACGGTGCTGATGTGGAAGGCCGCTTCAGACTGGTCTCTCTCCTGGTGACGCCCTACTTGCGTCGGGCTGCAGCAAGGACGTTCGAGTAAGAAGTAGGTGCAACGGATCCGATCAGTCTCTGTAGCTCGAAGTTTAGTCCGTCGAAGAACTTCTCGGCCTTCTCTTCTTCTGTCGGGATCAATATTGGGGCGAAGCGACTTAGACGAATGAACTCAGCGTTGTACTCTTCCACCGTCAGATTGTCTTGAGTGAGGCGATTGAACTTGTCCCGAAGTTCTGATCGAGCGATGGCTGGAATGTACATCTCCTAAAAGAGTCTGGAGAACTCCTCCTAAGTAACTCGGTCTGGTCCGAGCCGTGTCTCCTCAGATAGCCACCAGTGATGAGCATTGTCCGTCAATTGCATTCTGACGGCAGTCATCCAACGTTCTCGTGGAAGCTCAGCTGCTTCTAATTGATGTTGAGTATTGGTGAGCCACTCATGAACTTCTGTGGGCTCCTCCTTGCCTGAGAAGGTACGGGGCTTCAGTTGGCAGAAATCGGTGATAGAGCCCGTCGTTGGCCGTCGAGCTGGTAGGTTGGCCGACTCCAGTGTAGTTACTATGTTGTTCCTCAAGTACTCCGCCTCGTGACGCTGAGCTTCTTGATGAATCTGCTGTTGGGCTTGTATCATTGCGTAGATCATTTGGAATATCTGTTGCCCGTCCATAGGCTGCCCTTGTGGGAATACGGGCATTGGTGGATCAAACTGCGGAGGCGGTGGAATGTCATCACGCCGAAATCTAGAAGCATGCTGATTTGTTTGGCTGCTTCGGTGAGTAGAGGGATCTCCACTCAAGGGCGTCACTTCATCTTCTTCGTAGGTGGTTACAGCACCTATTGGTGTTCTTGCTGGAGTTCCGTCGTTGGCTCGTGAATCCATTACTCTGCATCAAAAATAAACTATAAGAGGGCACAAGAATCAAGGCAGGATGCAAAATAAATTCGAATCCGATTTAGATGTCAAGAACGTTTCAAGCAAGTGGATGAGATCCTAAAAACTTATCCTATTTTTATTGCAGGCTTGCTCGGTCCCTAAGTTAAAACCAAAGCAATTTAGTCATTGACCTGCTTGGGCCACCACAAAAACCATGTCACGCCCCAGTCCCAAAATATCGAGGGACTAGACACGTGGCAATGGCCAGCAGCACACACCGATGGACAAACCCAATTTAATGGATCCATCGGGGCGTACTTAAGCTGTAATACAATAATAAGGTCTATTAATCTCATCCACAGAATGAATACATCAATAACAACAAAAGAAAATAAAAACATCATCATCAAGTCACAAGTAATCAAATCGGGGAATAACCCGATAATCAAGTCTGATATAATTGTTCATTTAAAACCAGAAATAAAGAGTTTTAATAGCAACAAGACTAAGCATAGCAGAAACATATACTCAGGAGAAATCCTCTGCAATCACCTCGTCCTCGGTTCCTGGTTCTATTCCAACGTATGCACCTGTTCCTGCCTCTGCTCCTGCTAATGCTCCGGTCCCGTATACCTCTGGATAGACCTCGTCTGCTAATCCTGGGGACATAATCCGGATCCAGGTCCTCAGGGGACATAGCAAGGTACAAAATAACTCATGCCAAAGTAAAAGCAGTGCAGCAATAAATGAAACAATAGGGTAAACTATATATCCTACTAAGTGATATACAAATGAGAGTTTTAGTCATACTCGGGCTGAGACTACTATAGGATCGGTGTCGGAGAAACCCATAGCAGTATTAGTTTTACAACTCCATTACATGTGTCAAAGCTCTGTGTCAGAGACTAAGACACCTCCAGATAACAATATATGTAATATAATCAGCCTTTGATATGGTAATACTCTCCCCACCCAATGTAATCACATGTCTCATGTCCATGACACGCAAGATCAAAACTAATGCAGCAAGTCATAATAAGTTCTAAGAAAATAATGTCCATGTCATGAAACCTGTATCCTATACAGAATCACCTTGAATATTTCAGGAAGATTCTGTCTCATGATTAGTGTCAGGTGTCCTGGGTATGACGTACTTGATAATGCAAGCACGAGAATATAAAGGGTCACGATATCCATCTCTAGGTGACGTTACACAACTCCGCGTACGGTGTTGGCACCCGACTATTAATCGAACACTTAGTAAGTCACACGGTCCTAGGTTAAGCAGGTACAACAATTAATTAAGTCAAAAAAATAAATAACAACACTGCAAAGTTGGCAAGGTACACTTGCCTCGGGTTCTAGCTCCAACTATAGCTCTGGTCTCAGTGGGATTTGCAGGTATACCTCCGGTTGCTGAAATAAATATCACCATCAGATTCAGAAAATATCAAATAGCTAGAAACGCCTGTCCTTGAGTCTAATTTGGACACATGGACAAAAATGACAGTTTCTGGTCAAAGCGGGGTCCATATGTGGGCCACTTTGCACCCAAAAATGTGTCAGAAGCAAAGGTCTCCAAATCCGTCAAACTTAGTGTCAACAAGTTCAGAACGATGATACGAACCCAACGGAACTTCCAGAATTGGATTCCGATGAGCCGGTCACAAAATCGCCCATCAAGTGGAGGCGTGGGGCCCACGATACACGATTTTGTCAACGTTCTCAGAATCGAACCAAACTTGGGTCACAGGACCAGCGTATTGCTACGAGTCCGATGGCACAAGTTTTGTTTCGATCCGAAGTGTGTACACAAAGTTACAACAAGATCCAGAATAGGCCGATACGGGGCATTGTCGGCGGATACGCGTTGATTCCGGTGTGCACGCACATCCAAATCAACTTCTGCGAAATCTCGCACGTCCGTATCAACGGCGCGCATATTTCTGTGAAGACCGCACACAACCAAGTCGTCCCGTTTGGCGGGGCGTACTCAGTTTCGGGGAAAATGGGGTATTATTTTCCTATTTTTGGATCGCAGTTCGCGATCACTACAGGACGCGACACACCGAGCGGGTTGCACGAGCATCGAGAGGGTCATGCAGGGTTCACGTCGCAACAGACGGAACGGAAAATAGAGCAACGAGGAGAGAGAAAGAGTACCTGAACAGGGCTCCGCGGAAACCGAATTTTTCGTATCCGCGAGGCGACACGACACAAGGGGACACGGTGCTGTAGCTAGGGTTAGGGTTTTGCTGCCGGAGGCTTCGCCGGAGGAGAGACGGCGTGCTGGCGGAGGCAGAGCGGGGCTCGTCGTGGAAGAGGCGGCTGGGGCGCTGCTCGCGGAGGCTGCAGGCGGAGCGGGCTCGGGAAGGGGGACGACCGCTGGGGGTAGGCGGAGGACGGCGAGGCGGCTCTGGTCGATGGGTCGAAGGGTTTTATAGGCCGAGGGAGGGTGGCAGATGGCCGAAGGTTGAGGGAGGTGAAGGGGAAGTGGCGGCGGAAGCGAAGCGGCGCTGGGAGGCGGTCAGCCGGTGGTTAAACGGACGTTGCTGGGAGGTGAAACGATGGAGGGCGACGACCGGGAATCGCCACAGTCAGGGAAGGAGATTAGGGGTTTCGGGTTATTAGATCCGGGTCGGGTCGGGCGGCAGATCCGGCCCGATCCACTAAGGCTAGGGTGCGGATCGGGTTAGTGGGTTTCGGGTCGGCGGGTTAGACCGGGATCCGACCCGCATGGTTGGGTTCGGTTCAGTTGAACCGGGTCCGGTTCGGGTTGGTTTGGTTTATTTGAAATAAACCGGATTTATTCATAGGGTTTAATTTGGTTTATTTTAAACTTGATTTTTATGTCTTTAAAAATGCTTCCGGGGTACAATAAATTCCCGAAAAAATTTTCTATGTCTAATTTTTTATTTTACACCAGAAAATATTATTTTCATAATATTTTAACATTAACATCATTTTAAAAATTATTTAATTACAAAATACCTTAGTTTTACTTACAGAAAAATTTCAGAAAATTCCAGAAAAATTATAAAAATCTATTTTAAAAATTCCTGTAAAATCAGGGGGTTTACAAAATGCATACTTACCCGATTCTCATCCACTGAGATAACTTGATCACCAATACGATCTAGGTGCAAAAAGTTATGACGGAGCCACGTAAATGTCACAAGATTTTTACTACGTTTATTACGCGGCGCCTCCATACCTAGGTACTTTGTAATCATAGTGTCGGCAAAAATTGATTTATCAAATATTATAAGTTCACCCGTAATAGGTAAACCTAAAATATTTGCCACATCTACTAGAATAATACTCATCTCTCTAAATGGTAGCTGGAAGATATTTCGTCCGGGCCACCAACGCTCAACTAAGCTGAAGATTAAGTCTTTATCGTGTTGCATAAAATGTATCTTGTCAACATAATAAAAGCCAAATATTTTCAACAGTGCCACCTGGTGGTCGCTCAACCTCCAATACCCAAGTTTGCTATCGTGACGCCACGAGGCATGCTCTCGGCACCGTTCATCATTAGTATAATCGTATTGCTATATATAAAAAATATAGACGATATTATTAGTAGACATGTACAAAATATCATTCATATTGATTTACACAATTAAATTTTATTGTACATTTCCATAAAACATCAAACTAGATATATGTTTCGCACGTTGCTGGATTATTAAATCCATAGTAGGCTCTCCAGGAATACGTCCGTCGTTTTGGCTGCCCATCTGTACAATTATAGTTGTAAAAAAAAATATTTTGGATGTCCGTCGTTTTGCACATTACATAACTTAAATTCACTATATAAACACTAGTATCCTAGCATTTAAAAATTAAAAAGTAACATAAATTTATTGTATATACAAATAAGAGTATAAATGAAGAAGAATAGAATAAAGATATTCAACAATAAGGATTGTGTGTGCTCACAAAAGCTGTTGTGTCCACTTGCAAAGGAGAAAAAATGAAGGCTGCTTGAATTGCTGCTATGTTGTAAACCCCCTGATTTTTTCAAAATTTTAAAAACTGGATTTTTCACAATTTTCTGGAATTTTCTGGGAATTTTCTATAATTTAAAAATAGAGTTTTAATTATTATATGATTTTTAAATGATAATAAACAATATTAAAATATTATGGAAATAATATTTTTGGGTGTAAAATGAAAAACTGGACTTAGAGTAATTTTTCTGAAATTTATCGGACCCCGGACCTATTTTTAAATTACCAAAGAGTATTTATTTAATGATTTATTTATTTATTAATTATTTACTATTATTTATACTATTATTATTATTTTTTTAAACATTCCGGCCCAAGGCCCACTGGACCCAGGCCCATTGGGCTCGACCCAGCCCGCCCGCCTACCGGGTCGGGTCGGGTCGGGTCTGCCCGCCGCCCGACCCGCACCCGACCCAGACCCGGCCCCCTCTCTCTCCCACGTCGTCTCCCCTCCCCGCGTCGTGCGCCACCTCCGCCCGCTCCGGCCGGCCCTCACCCCCACGTCCACCGCCACCTCTCCGCCCATCTCGGCCCCCAGCCCCCTCGCCCAGCCTATAAAACCCCCACCTCCACAGTCCCCTCCGACTACCCCCTCGCCTCCGGCAGCCCCTCGCAGCGCCGCCTCCACCGTCGACGCCCCACGCCGCCACGCCCAGCGCCGCCGCCCTCTTCCTCCCCTCCTCTTCTTCTTCTCCGGCTGCCCTCCGCCGGCAGCAGCAACGAGCAGCACCAGCAACAGCAGCCAGCGCCGCCCTGCGCCGCCTCCGCCGCCTCCCAGCGCGCCGCCGCGCTGCCCCGGCCCCTCCGCCGCAGCCCCAGCCGCCCACGCCGTCGTCTTCGCCGCCCTCGTCGGAATCCCCAAAGCCGAGCCCTAACCCTAATTCGGATCCCTGTGTCCAACACGAGTCGGACACGTGTCGGACACGACTCGACCCTGTTTTTGGGTCCCCTTCAGGTGCGTGTAACTTTCGCCTCGTAGCTCTGTTTTCGATTCCGCAAATTGCGTTGCGAAGCCTGTATGACCCTCTCGGTGTCCGGAAAAACCGTTCGGGGCATCGCGTCCTGTGGTGATCGCACACCGCGATCCAAAAACAGAAAAAACCAGACCCTGTTTTACCCCGGAACTGAGTACGCCCTGCCAAATGGGATGACTTGGTCGCGCGCGGTCCTCACAGATACGTGCGCGTCGTCGATACGGACGTGCAGGATTTCGCAGAAGTCGATTCGGGTGTGCGTGCACACCGGGATCAACGCGTATCCGCGGACATCGCCCCGTATCCGACTTTTCTGTAATTCGCCCTAACTTTATGTACACACGTCGGATCGAAACGAAACTTGCGCCCTCGGACTCGTAGCGATACGCTGGTCCTGTGGGTCAAGTTTGGTTTGATTTTGAGAACGTTGACAAAATCGTGTGTCGTGGGCCCCACAGGCCCCGCTCGACGGGCGATTTTGTGATCGGCTCATCGGAATTCAATTCTGAAAGTTCCGTTGGGTTCGTATCAGCGTTTCTGACCTGTTGACACTAAGTTTGGTGAATTTGGAGACCGTTGACCCGGACGCATTTTTCGGTGCAAAGCGGGCCCACCGGTGGACCCCGTTTTGGCCCGAAACTGTCGTTTTTGCCCTTGTCTCCAAATTGGAACCAAGGACAGGAGTTTCTAGTTGATTGATATTTTCTGGATCTGATGGTGATGTTTGTTTCAGCAACCGGAGTACCGCCTGCAAATCCAACCGAAGTCAGAGCCGCAATCAGAGCCGGAACCACAGGCAAGTGTACCTTGCCAAACCCTGCAGCTGGTTATATATTTCTTGGTTTCATTTCGCATCCGTGGGTAAGTAAAGCTTGCCAATTCTCAGTAATTTTGGGTTATAGTATTTTACTTGATTTATGTAGCTTCATATGTAATCTTGTATAACTGCTCAACCCAGGACACCTGACACTCTTCATGTGACGGAATTGCCTGAGATATACCTGGTGATTCCATATAGGCTACATTTTTCATGTCATTTACAGTTTACATGCTAGATTCTATCCTGACTCACTGCATTAGTTTAATCTTGCGTGACTTGTACCTGAGATATTCTGGAACGGTGACGTTAGATTTCATAGGGTGGGGAGAGTATTATCATATCAAGGCTGAATATAATATAATATAAATACTTTTATCTGGCGGTGCCTTAGACTCTGATACAGAGCTTTGGTTCCTTACTGGCTCTTCGAGAAAATACTGCTATGGTTTCTTCGACACTGATCCTGTAGTAGTCTCAGCCTGAGTATGACTAAAACTCTCACTTGCATATCACTAGCTGGTTTACATATTTACCCTGCTGTTTCATTATTGCTGCACTGCATATGTTTTGGCTTATATTTTCTGTACCTTGTTATGTCCCCTGAGGACCTGGAATAGACTATGTCCCCAGGTATAGCCGCAGAGAACTACCCCGAGGTGTACGGTACAGGAGCACTCCTTGGAGCAGAACCCGGAACCGAGGACGAGATAGTTGCAGAAGACTTCTCCTGAGCACCGGCTTCATATTCACAGTAGTTCCATTTCAGTATTTTATTTCTTGTCTTTCTTCTTAAATGTAACAGAATAATTCTCGGATTTGTTTCCCGAGATAACCTTATGTAATATTGCTTATTTATTTCCATTGCAATATTTCTGGCATTAATCTGTATTGTTCTGTGGATAAGATTAGAAATACCTGAGACTTGTAACTTATTACTGTTAGACTGCAGCTTAAGCATGCCCTGATGGATCCATTAAATTGGGTTGTCCATCGGTGCGTGCTGCTGGCCATTGCTCACGTGCTCAGTCCCTCGTCATTTTGGGACTGGGGCGTGACATAGTTTTTGTGGTGGCCCATGCAGGTCTACGACTAAATTATTCGATTTCAACTTAGGGACCGAACATGCCTGCAATAAGATAGAATAAGTTTTTAGGATCTCATCCACTTGCTTGAATCGTTTTTGATATCTGTATCGTACTCGAACTAATTTGAACTTGCATCTTGCCTAGATTCCTGTGCGACTCTTATTGGTTATTTTGGATACAGGGAAGTGGACCCACAAGAATGCAACGAGACTTCCATCGGAACACCCCAAGCTGTAGGTGTCACCTATGACGACGAAGTGACACCAGTCGGAGGAATTCCCTCAACTCAACAGAGCCAGCAGGCTGGTCAACCTACCTCCCGATTCCGGCGCGATGACATCCCACCTCCGCCGCAGTTCGTTCCACCAATGCTCGTATTCCCACCAGGATAGCCGATCGACGGACAGCAAATATTCCAAATGATCTACGCGATGATGCAAGCACAGCAACAAGTCCAACACGAGGCTCAGCGTCGCGAAGCTAATTTCTTGAGGGACAGCATTGTAACTGCACTGGAGCAGGCCAACCTACCAGCTCGATGGCCAACTACAGGCTCAATCACTGACTTCCGCCAACTGAAGCCCCGCACTTTTTCCGGAAAAGAGGAGCCCACAGAAGTTCACGAGTGGCTCACCAACATACGGCATCAACTTGAAGCAGCCGAACTTCCACGAGAACGCTGGATGACTGCCGTCCGAATGCAATTGACGGACAATGCCCATCACTGGTGGCTATCCGAGGAGACACGGCTCGGACCAGACCGAGTCACTTGGGAGGAGTTCTCCAGACTCTTCCAAGAGATGTACATTCCTGCCATCGCTCGATCAGAACTGCGGGACAAATTCAATCGCCTCACTCAGGACTCCATGACAGTGGAAGAATACAACGCAGAATTTATTCGTCTGAGCCGCTTCGCCCCCACCCTGATCCCGACTGAGGAAGAGAAGGCCGAGAAATTCTTCGACGGACTGAACATTGAGCTGCAGAAACTAATTGGGTCTGTCGCACCAACATCATACTCGAACGTTCTTGCTGCGGCTCGACGCATAGAGCGCGTCACCAAGAGAGAGACCAGATTAAAGCGGCCTTCCCCATCCGCACCAACCAAAGCAGCACAAGAGGAGTCTGCAAAGCGTCAACAAATAAGCTCGCCACCAGCAGCAGCACCAAAAGCCTTCTACCTTCCTACCTGTTATCACTGCGGCAAGATAGGCCATGTCGAGAAGGAATGTAGACGTAAACTCGGGCTATGCTTAGGCTGCAGATCCAGACAGCATGCAGTGAGAGACTGCCCTGAGCGTAGAGAAGGAGCACCAAGGGCGAACCAGCAAACTCCACCAGCACCTCGAGCAGCACCCTACCAGCAAGCTCAGCAACAGCAGAGGAATCTACCTCAAGGACGAGAGCAGGCTTACGCGATGACTGTGCAGGAAGCCGATGCGAGTAAGTAATTTATAGTTATCTGTTTCCAGTCTTGTCGTAGTTCGTGCCCGTTGGTTCGTGACCTCAGCCCCAACCTAGTAAATTATAACTTGTTAATAACAACCTGGTTTTTCATAAAAGTTATAGTTTTAACTAGATTTTCCTAGAAAGTGTAAACTTTCAATTTTTAGGGAAACGGTACTTCCCTAAGTATCTTGTGATGTGTTTTCAAACGATATTTGCGACCGCGTCATCTCTGTTGAACGATTATTCTTTGATTGCGAGGACGCAATCCTCTTAAGGGGGTAGATTGTAAACCCCCTGATTTTTTCAAAATTTTAAAAACTGGATTTTTCACAATTTTCTGGAATTTTTTTAGAATTTTCTGTAATTTAAAAATAGGGTTTTAATTATTAAATGATTTTTAAATGATAATAAACAATATTAAAATATTATGAAAATAATATTTTTGGGTGTAAAATGAAAAACTGGACTTAGGGTAATTTTTCTGGAATTTATCGGACCCCGGACCTATTTTTAAATTACCAAAGAGTATTTATTTAATGATTTATTTATTTATTAATTATTTACTATTATTTATACTATTATTATTATTTTTTTAAACATTTCGGCCCAAGGCCCACTGGACCCAGGCCCATTGGGCTCGACCCAGCCCGCCCGCCTACCGGGTCGGGTCGGGTCTGCCCGCCGTCCGACCCGCACCCGACCCAGACCCGGCCCCCTCTCTCTCCCACGTCGTCTCCCCTCCCCGCGTCGTGCGCCGCCTCCGCCGCGCCCTCCGCCCGCTCCGGCCGGCCCTCACCCCCACGTCCACCGCCACCTCTCCGCCCATCTCGGCCCCCAGCCCCCTCGCCCAGCCTATAAAACCCCCACCTCCACAGTCCCCTCCGACTACCCCCTCGCCTCCGGCAGCCCCTCGCAGCGCCGCCTCCACCGTCGACGCCCCACGCCGCCACGCCCAGCGTCGCCGCCCTCTTCCTCCCCTCCTCTTCTTCTTCTCCGGCTGCCCTCCGCCGGCAGCAGCAACGAGCAGCACCAGCAGCAGCAGCCAGCGCCGCCCTGCGCCGCCTCCGCCGCCTCCCAGCGCGCCGCCGTGCTGCCCCGGCCCCTCCGCCGCAGCCCCAGCCGCCCACGCCGCCGTCTCCGTCGCCCTCGCCGGAATCCCCAAAGCCGAGCCCTAACCCTAATTCGGATCCCTGTGTCCGACACGAGTCGGACACGTGTCGGACACGACTCGACCCTATTTTTTGGGTCCCCTTCAGGTGCGTGTAACTTTTGCCTCGTAGCCCTGTTTTTGTTTCCGCAAATTGCGTTGCGAAGCCTGTATGACCCTCTCGGTGTCCGGATAAACCGTTCGGGGCATCGCGTCCTGTGGTGATCGCACACCGCGATCCAAAAACAGGAAAAACCAGACCATGTTTCATCCCGGAACTGAGTACGCTCCGCCAAACGGGACGACTTGGTCGCGCGCGGTCCTCACAGATACGTGCGCGTCGTCGATACGGACGTGCGGGATTTCGCAGAAGTCGATTCGGGTGTGCGTGCACACCGGGATCAACGCGTATCCGCGGACATCGTCCCGTATCCGACTTTTCTGCAATTTGCCCTAACTTTGTGTACACACGTCGGATCGAAACGAAACTTGCGCCCTCGGACTCGTAGCGATACGCTGGTCCTGTGGGTCAAGTTTGGTTCGATTCTGAGAACGTTGACAAAATCGCGTGTCGTGGGCCCCACAGGCCCCGCTCGACGGACGATTTTGTGATCGGCTCATCGGAATTCAATTCTGAAAGTTCCGTTGGGTTCGTATCAGCGTTTCTGACCTGTTGACACTAAGTTTGGTGAATTTGGAGACCGTTGACCCGGACGCATTTTTCGGTGCAAAGCGGGCCCACCGGTGGACCCCATTTTGGCCCAAAACTGCTGTTTTTGTCCTTGTCTCCAAATTGGACCCAAGGACAGGCGTTTCTAGCTGATTGATATTTTCTGGATCTGATGGTGATGTTTGTTTCAGCAACCGGAGTACCGTCTGCAAATCCAACCGAAGTCAGAGCCGCAATCAGAGCCAGAACCACAGGCAAGTGTACCTTGCCAAACCCCGCAGCTGGTTATATATTTCTTGGTTTTATTTCGCATCCGTGGACAAGTAAAGCTTGCCAATTCTCAGTAATTTTGGGTTATAGTATTTTACTTGATTTATGTAGCTTCATATGTAATCTTGTATAACTGCTCAACCCAGGACACCTGACACTCTTCATGTGACGGAATTGTCTGAGATATACCTGGTGATTCCATATAGGCTACATTTTTCATGTCATTTACAGTTTACATGCTAGATTCTATCCTGACTCACTGCATTAGTTCAATCTTGCGTGACTTGTACATGAGATATTCTGGAACGGTGACGTTAGATTTCATGGGGTGGGGAGAGTATTATCATATCAAGGCTGAATATAATATAATATAAATACTTTTATCTGGCGGTGGCTTAGACTCTGATACAGAGCTTTGGTTCCTTACTGGCTCTTCGAGAAAATACTGCTATGGTTTCTTCGACACTGATCCTGTAGTAGTCTCAGCCTGAGTATGACTAAAACTCTCACTTGCATATCACTAGCTGGTTTACATATTTACCCTGCTGTTTCATTATTGCTGCACTGCATATGTTTTGGCATGTATTTTCTGTACCTTGTTATGTCCCCTGAGGACCTGGAATGGACTATGTCCCCAGGTATAGCCGCAGAGAACTACCCCGAGGTGTACGGTACAGGAGCACTCCTTGGAGCAGAACCCGGAACCGAGGACGAGATAGTTGCAGAAGACTTCTCCTGAGCACCGGCTTCATATTCACAGTATTTTTATTTCAGTATTTTATTTTCTGTCTTTCTTCTTAAATATAACAGAATAATTCTCGGATTTATTTCCCGAGATAACCTTATTTAATATTGCTTATTTATTTCCATTGCAATATTTCTGGCATTAATCTGTATTGTTCTGTGGATGAGATTAGAAATACCTGAGACTTGTAACTTATTACTGTTAGACTGCAGCTTAAGCATGCCCTGATGGATCCATTAAATTGGGTTGTCCATCGGTGCGTGCTGCTGGCCATTGCTCACGTGCTCAGTCCCTCGTCATTTTGGGACTGGGCGTGACATATGTGCTCACAAGGAATGTTGTAAATGATCTTAGTGCACTATGTTCTTCTTCCTCCTTCTCTTCTTATTGCTCACACCTCCCATCAACTTCTCCTCCGTTTTTCATTACTCTTCTCATTTACTTCCTCCCTCCACGAGACATGTCTCTTCTTCTTTTTCCTTTACTCTCTCATGCCTCTTCTTATTTTTTCTTGTCAAGTCTTTTTTTTCTGTCAAGTCTCTTGTCTCTCAATATTTTTGTTGTGTAGTTCCTCGTTAAACCAAACCGAAGAACATTACCCTCTTCCATGTTAAACCAAACCGAAACAATAGCCAGTGGACATAAACCAAAATTAACTCCTGAACCAACATCAATCCATAGACCCAGATCAAATTTCAAACCCAAATAAAAATCAAACCAAACCAAAATTCAAATTTTAAACCAAAATAAAAATCAAACCAAAATTCAAAACTAAATTAAATAAAAAAATCAAAATAAAAAACAAAACTAAATAAAAAAAAAACTAAATAAAAAAAATCAAAACATAACTAATTAAAAATAATAATAAAACAAACCCAATCAAACCAAACCAAACCACCCAACCCAACCCAACCGTGGGCCCCCACAGCCAATTTCCGCCAACTATGTTGGCTGAATTTGTGCAAGCACAATTTTAGCCAACAGTGTTGGCAGAATTTTGGCTTGTGGGGTCCACTTTGATTTTTTTGCCTACGTGTTGCCTACGTGTTAGGTTTGATTTGTTTTCCGCCAACTGAGTTGGCTGACTCTGTCTTTATTTTAAATTTTAGCAAACTTGTTTCGTTTGTATTAATTTAATATAATTTTATTTTGTTACAGTAAATTTTCTGTAAAAAATTTAATGTAGAATGAGTTTGATTCGTATGAAAATAGTAAACAAATATATATCGAGTCCAAATAAGATAACTCATGTGCCAATCCTTCTTTCTTATATATATATATATATATATATATATATATATATATATATATATATATGATTCGAATCGAAAATTTTGTTCGCAGAGTCCCGCCAAAGCCTCACCTCCATGCACCATCGGAAACAGAGGGCTCGTGTGGTGTCTGTACCGATCCAACGGCTAAGGATCGCTGGGCTTCTGCAGAACTTCGAAAAAGGGCTCCCAATCCGGATCCAAATTGAGTCTTACTATTCTACAAAATAAGTTCATGCATTCTGAATGTAAAAATTCTAAAATTTAGACTACAACTTTTGTGGCTGGAATAAAATTATCATAGAACTCCAATTAAATTTTACTATGAACTTCAACATTCTGAATCTAGAATCTAGAAATTTAGATGTGCCTTACCAGTGATGCTGTTACGCTCACCATTTCTCCAAATTCTTTATCTCCATAATTGGACTCAATCTTCCTAACAAAACTGTTATCATTTTTTCAATCAAATCTTCAGCCAGTAAAACATGATTTATGACCCTTTTTGAGTTGTTGTAAGCAAGTCCAATGAGTACAACAAATTTTGTAAGATTTCTCTCAATATTTTATTAAATAACTATTTTGATAGATTGTTAAATGTAATAACAACAATGCAACGTCTACAATCAAATGTTTACATCTTTCTTACAACCGCCATGTGGCGCTCACGTGACGACCACGTGACGGCCGTCCATTGGATGAGAGAAAATATGTGGGATCTGGTGTCCGTCACGTGGCCGTTACGTAGCAGGAGTGTCACGTTACAGCTATTCATTGGAGGAGAGGTGGAATCGAATGTGGCCCACATAGCAGAGGAGAGAGGGTTGTAAGAATGTTGTAAGCACTCGGTTGTAAACTAAGCATTCTCCATGTAATAGAGCATTGCTAGTATTTGGATCATTCAGTTTATTTCCCGAATAATCTGAAATATTTAAATGCAAATTCAAAAGTTTGGTATACTTTGAATTGGACATCTTTCTTTATTCTATTGTCCGCTCTGGATTTTGCTAGTTTAGTATAATGGGAAAAGTTGTCATTGCAAATGTCTGCACTTTCGGAAATTAAAGGTTTGGTTAATTGGTTCGTCAATGAATTCTTTGCTTGATCCTTTTTTTTTTTTTTGGCCTCTTCTCATACACCGGCAGCCGGCCAAAAAGAAGCAGCAGCAAGCACAAATGAGGTGATTACTGTTGGCCAGTCATTTTCGTCACAACTTTAATTAAAGGGTTATTTATATTAAATACTGCTAGATTTTTTGGTTTATAACATAAAAGTTTTCTAATTTTAAACTAATTATACTGATTATTCTCTCTTTAGAAAAAAAAAAAAAAAAAATAGTTAGTGTTATAATTTTTTATTTTTATCTTAAAATAAGAATATTTTGTGTAATAAATCAAAAAAGTAGGAGTTGTCAGTATAAATAGTTTAAAAATAAAAATAATTTGTATAATAAATATAAAATATAAAAATAGCTTAGAATAAATAATCCTTAATTAAACAATCAAAGTGTGCGTCAAATTTTTTTTTTTTTTTTTGCTGTTAACGTTCATTCTTGGTTAGTCGTGGTACCCATTTTAAGCGAATTGTAAAGTCGGATCGCGCAAACAATTGAATAATCTGTTCTTTGCGTGATTCGCACTCTCTCTTGATGGGAAACCCACATTAGAAAACGAGCCTAAGTAAATTAATCAAGTATTTAATAAGCACTTGTGTTGCTTTAAATGTGATATTTCAAAGAATTAATTATTATTATTATTCATTTCTTAAGTCTAACTTTACTATTCTTTTTTTTTTAATTACTAGTAACTTCATACATTCATAGTTTGTTAATGATAATTATACTTACCTTCCAAAAATTTTTTGTCTAATTTGAGAAATAACACTAATAAATAAATAAAATAAAGGACTGATGCAAATAAACTATTAGCAATTGTAAAGTTAACAAAAAACGTCCCTGTTCCAAATCACTGTCTTTGTTTTATAGCATTCACAAAGCATGCTTGCAATCAGAAGGAAAAGCCACTTCTTGTGATAGTTTATTATTATTATTATTATTATTATTATTATTATTTTATTTTTATAAGCTGTTGTTATTGAAAATACAAATAAATTTAAAATAATTATTTTTAGAATATTGTTCAAAATACTTCAAATATTTAAATATATATTAAATTAAAAATTGTCAAATAATTTAAATATATGATTTTTAAAATTTAATTTTTAAATAATTTTTAATTTAGGTTTTAAATATATATTTCTGAAAAAAGAGAGAAATTTTGTTTGTTTTTTTTTTCCGTAATTTTTTAATAAATGATGGAGGATTTACAAACGACTTAGACGACTCAATTTTAAATCATTTTCAAACCTCATTATAAGAATAAATTTTTTTTTTTAAAAACAATGAGAATATAGTAATAAAAATAAAAAAAAATCACGACTAGCGACCCAAATCCATAATATAAATGCATGGTTTATTATTATTGTTTTTTCTTCTTCTAAAAAGTCACAACAGAAACAAATTTCTAAAAATAGCTTCTTACTTATTTTGAAAATCTCTCAACTGGTTTTCAAATAATTTGTTTTTTCAGATGTTATTAGAAAATAATTGTGTAGACTGTTTTTTCCTTTAAATAAGCATAAGCAACATGATAAACAATCTCAAATCCAGTAAAATTCATATAAACTTGTCTAATACTTTGTTTGGAATTGGTGCTCTTTTGAAATAGAAAAAAAAAAGTGTAACTTTTGAAAACAATCTTCTTCTGCTCCTAAAGGCGTTCCAAAAAGACAAATAAGCTTATCGGAAAAAATAAACAGAAATTGTTGTTATCAAACTGTTATAATAATAATAAAAATACTTGTCCTCCACTTATTTTATCGTAATTCAATATGCACATAACTTTAATAGAAACCGTCAATAACTAACAATCAACTCATTAAACCACATAAAATAAAAAATTTGAGTTGCACTATACTTATTTTATCATAATTCAATGTGCATCTTACGAATATTTTGTCATAATTCAAGGTGTACAACACTTATTTGAGAATATTTTTGTCATAAATGAAGGGTCAAAGGAGTTGATTGTTACTCATTGACGATTTTTATTAAAAGTGAATGATGCATTATGGTAATTCGATATGGTGTACCTTGAATTATGGCAAAATAAGTGGAGATAACTCAAAATTTCTAAAGAACCAACCTGATGAAGTTTAATAAAGTCTAAACATTGGCTAATATATTTTTTTTAGATGTCCGACGATACGCACTAGATTTTACGTATGCTGCATTGCGTGTCATTTGGACCCATTGTTTCCAAACCTCCTTCGTGGTTTGATCCCAAGACCTCCTTCCAACTAGAGAGGTTATTCTCTTCTCACTGAATACAAATGTCAATGTCAGTTGAGTTCGGTAAACCTTGCCTAATTACTCCCTAAACATTTGGTACATGACATGATGTTAGTAGTAGCCCCAGTAATAACATTATTAGCTAGCTAGCCTCCATTCATTCCAATCTTTATTTTCTCTCTTCTTCTCATTCAACAACTCCTCCATTCTTGAATCCATCCATCGGTTGAACATTTCACTTTCCCAATTATTCATTCCAACACATTCTCTCTATTTGATCTTTCTCAATCCCAATACCATCACTCTGTGATGACCTAGAAAAAAAAGGCAGCAACTTTCCCAATAGATTTTGCCTCAAACTGTGAGTTTTCATATCAAAATCTCATCTTTCATGATATATTTGGGAAACCCATGTTGGCATTTGTATCAAAATGAGATATTTTTAATGGGTTCTTTTGCTAACATTCATGGTTTGTTTTGATGTTGGAACGAGTCATTCTTACCAAAATTTCATTTTTCTCCACTCCATTTTGGTTTTATTTGGAAAACCCATGTCGGAATTTGTACCGAAATTGAGATATTTTTAATGCGTTCTTTTGCTAAGATTCATGGCTTGTTTATGAAAACATGTTTGTTTTGATTGTGGAATGAGCCTCTTCTGAAAATTTTAGCAAATTTTCATTTATTTTTATCCCATTTGATCTCAATCAGGATTTGTTTGGAAAACCCATGTTGGCATTCTCATCAAAATGAGATCTTTTTAATGGGTTCTCTCTTCTTCTTCTTCTTCTTCTTCTAACTAAGATTCATAATTTATTGAAAAGACCATGCGTTTTGTTCTGATGCTATTATCATTATGTGCTGTTATTATTGATTGGGTAATGGGTCTGATGTTACTCTTCTTATGATACGTGGAATCTTGCGATATACTGATATATTTTCTTTTGTCCTGCCTGTTGAAATTAATTTTAGCTCTTGTTGGATTTTTAGTTGACATGGACCAAGGAATTATTGTTGTTGTTTGTAAAAAAAAAAATTGTTGTTGTTGTTTGTCCTTTTCTATTTTCTTAAAAACATAAAATAGTTTGTAGGAATATCGTGCTAGGGCCTATTACATGATTGTTATGGAAACAAGTATATATATTGTTGGTTATCTTCCTAAATAATGCAAATAGGAAGATGTAAAATTAAAACAAGAAATAGTATAGGATTCGAGGCACGTTACACGCTGTCCTTAGAATAGAATTTCGTCCCACGAACAGTGCAGTGGGTTCCTGGCGATCTATTCCCGAGATACAACGAATCCTTCGATTCACTTCACCGTGCACCCGGTGGCGAATCCCACGAACGATCACAACCTTGTCCGACAAATAGAAATTGGACGGAGAGTTTTGGAGGAATTTTGGTTCTGGTGTTTTTCTTTTTCGTCTCTGTGAGATTGTTCTTCCGTCCGAACAGAGAGCGAGAGAGAGAGAGAAAAGAAAAAACCGATTTCTGTTTTTCAGATCTCAGGATCGTGTCCTGGATATATCTCTCACGTAACCTTTCCCACTTTTTCAGTAACGGGATTACGTGAGAACAGTTCCGCGGAAGACCAGCAACCCACCAGACCAAATCAACGGAAATAAAAAATAAAATAAAATAAGTTATGAAATTACCTTTGTACCCGTGTCCGTTCCGCGGCGCGCAAGCGTGCAAGTGCTAAGTGCGCGAATAATAAACGCGTAAAAACGCGCATTAAATCGCGCACCCGCTCGCGGGTTGGATGAGATCAAGCCCATCCCCTATAGAGCCCACTTACCCACTAAGAGGGGTAAAGCAATATATGGAAAGGAGAATGACTTCTCCTTTCCCATGTGGGACTAAAAGAAAGGAGTGATTTGTTGAATCATATAGTTTAGATAAATCTAACAATAAATCTAACAATCCCCCACATGATTCAACAAAAGAAGAAAAGAAGGTATAGCACGATAGGACATATAGGAAGGAAAACAAGATATGGGCAATCACACTGTGTATCAGGGGAAGGTGTCTTCCGGACTTGAACCTCCCCTTAGTGTTATACATCTCATCTATACAGACCCAAAGTGACTTTCTTGAACTTAGGATCTTACTTGTACAGACTCAACATACACACAAACACATTGTAGTCATTTGATCGTATCAACAGTTGTGCACTTTTCGGCCATGTGCTATCTCGTTTTCTTAAGAGCTCTAGAGAACAGCCCGAGTTCCCATAGAAAGCGGCCCCACTTTCACTCTTAAATAGGTGAATCTTTCTTGGTATTCTGCAATTTATATACCCTGCTTTACAAGCCACAGATTCATTGAGATTTTACAATCACCCTTTTATTTATTGCAGATCAACACTATACATTAGAGGAATGGTTCTTTACAATTACTATCATATAGTGTTTCCAGTCACACATCAATTTTGTTGTTACCCATTGAACCTTTTCTTGGTGCTTCCAATCAAAGGTTGGGTTGCCTTTGAGGTGACTCAATCTATGGGCTTTAACCCCATTCCTCTTGCCGTCTCCAACACAAGTCTCCTTGAGAGCCCCTTAGTTAGAGGATTTGCTAGATTGTTCTTTGATCTGACGAAGTCAATTGCAATTACTCCACTGGATCGCAATTGCTTCACCCGATTGTACCTCAGACGTATATGTCTGGATTTTCCATTATAACTTGTCCTTTGAGCCTTTGCTATTGCAGCTTGGCTGTCACAGTGTACAGGGATAGCATGAACTGGTTTGCTCCACAGAGGAATATCTGTTACCAGATTCCTAAGCCAGTCAGCTTCCTCACTGGTGAGGTCAAGAGCTATAAATTCTGCCTCCATAGTAGATCTAGAAATACAGGTCTGCCTGGTAGAGTTCCACGCAACAACAGCTCCACCCAATATGAATACATATCCACTTGTGGCTTTGGTCTCATCTGTATCGGAGATCCAGTTCGCATCAGTATACCCTTCTAATACAGATGGGTATCCTCCATAGAATAATCCATGGGATATCGTGCCCTTTAGGTATCTCATTACCCGTTCCAAGGCAGTCCAATGTGAACTATTCGGATTGCTAGTATACCGACTAAGCTTTCCTACTGCGTAGGAAATATCAGGTCTGGTACGATTAGCAATATAGTTCAGGCATCCGATTTGCTGAGAATACTTCAACTGAGCCACACTGTCTCCTTTATTCTTCTTCAACCTGATACTTGCATCATATGGAGTACTTACAGGTTTAGAATCAAAATAGTTAAATCTTTTTAGAACCTTTTCTATATAGTGAGATTGGAAGATACCAATTCCCTCAGAAGTGCGACTTAATTTAAGTCCTAAAATTACATCAGCAGGTCCTAAATCTTTCATATCAAAATTTTGAGACATAAATGATTTGATATCATAAATAATATCCATGTCAGTACCAAAAATAAGAATGTCATCAACATACAGGCATAATATTACACAAGAGCTACAAATAGTTTTGCTATATACACATTTATCAGAATCATTAATAGCAAAACCATATGATAGAATTACCTTGTCAAATTTATCATGCCATTGCTTTGGCGCTTGTTTCAGCCCATAGAGAGATTTAATTAATTTGCATACCTTGTGTTCTTGACCTGAAACAACAAACCCTTCAGGTTGTTCCATATAAATCTCTTCCTGTAAATCTCCATTAAGAAATGCAGTTTTTACATCCATTTGATGAATAAACAGTTTATGAACAGATGCAATGGCTATTAACATTCTAATTGTAGCAATTCTTGTAACAAGAGAGTAAGTGTCAAAAAAGTCTACCCCTTCTCTTTGTTTGAACCCTTTAGCCACTAACCTGGCTTTGAATTTCTCAATAGACCCATCAGGTCTTAACTTCTTTCTGAAGATCCATTTGCAACCTATTGGTTTGCAGCCTGCAGGAAGGTTAACCAAATCCCAAGTTCTATTTGATATAATAGAATCCATTTCACTATTTATGGCCTCTTTCCAAAATAAGGAATCGACTGAGGACATAGCCCCTTGATAAGATATAGGATCCTCTTCAACGAGGTAGGTGAAAAAACCTTCACCTAGGTTTGGTTCTCGTCTTGTTCTTTTACTTCTCATGGGTTCTGCTGGGGTAATCTCCTCTGGTTGTGAACTAGAGGTTACTACAGGGACTTGTGTAGAAATAGAAGAACTAGATATTCTATTTTTCAATGGAAAAATATTTTCAAAAAATATAGCATCCCTAGATTCCATAACCGTGTTAGCATCAATACCATTTACCTCACTCTTAATTACAAGAAATCTATAAGCAGTACTATTTTTGGCATATCCCAAAAATACACAGTCTACGGTCTTTGGTCCCAATTTTCTTTTCTTGGTAGGAGGGACAGAAACTTTAGCAAGGCACCCCCACACTTTGAAATATTTCAAAGATGGCTTTCTACCTCTCCAAAGTTCATAAGGGGTCTTATCAGTCATTTTGAAAGGAACTTTATTTAAGATATGACATGCAGAAAGAAGGGCTTTCCCCTACAAATAATCAGATAAACCAGAGCTACCTAACATAGCATTAATCATATCAAGAAATGTTCTATTTTTTCTTTCTGCTACCCCATTCTGTTGAGGAGCATAAGGAGCAGTTACCTCATGTATAATGCCATACAATTCACAAAAGGAGTCAAACTCGGCAGAGGTGTATTCACCCCCACGATCAGACCTAAGAATTTTAATTTTCTTCTCAAGTTGGTTTTCAACTTCAGCTTTAAAAGATACAAATTTACTGAAAGCTTCATCTTTAGTTCTAAGCAAGTAAACATGGCAGTATTTTGAATAATCATCTATAAATGTAATAAAATACCGTTTACCACCACGAGTGAGAATACCGTTCAATTCACAGATATCGCTGTGAATAAGCTCCAATAGCTGAGAACTCCTTTCAACGGAATAAAAGGATTTTCTGGGCTGTTTGGCTTGTGTACAAATCTCACATTTTTTATTCCTGCTCATGTCAATCTTAGGAATCAATTGTAACTTAGACATTCTCTTTAAAGAGTTAAAATTGACATATCCCAAACGACCATGCCAGACATCACAACTATCAGTATTATAAAAGAGAGCATTTGAATCAGAAGTAGAAGTAGATGCAATATTATTTAAACATGAATTTAATGTACTGCAAGGCATGTCCACAGAAAGTTTAAACAGACCCCCACATACATAGCATTTCCCAATAAAGTTACCGTTCAGGGAGATTACAACTCGATCAGACTCAAATACCAGTTTGTAACCATGTTTATTTAGCAAATAACCAGAAATTAAGTTCTTGTTTACGTCCGGTACGTGCTGCACATTATGCAAAGGGAGAATCTTGTCCGAAGACAACTTGAGGTTCACTCTTCCCTTTCCATGCACTCTAGCAGCACTCGAGTTTCCCATAGCTACTGATTCGCCTTCCTCAACCTGTCGGTAGGAGGAAAAATAATCAATATTAGGACATACATGGACATTTGCCCCTGTATCAACCCACCAGTCAGTAGGCTGATACGATGACTCAAAAACAGAACATACAGTTACAAACCCCTGATCATCGGTACCGATAGATTCGGTCCGGCTATAATAACATGAGCCTGTGGAACAACAGTAGAGTCTGCAGGAGTTCGACGATCAGGATTCTGAAATCCCTGACCCTTCTTCCTGTGGCGGCATTGCCTAGCAAAGTGGCCAGGCTTACCACAGTTGTAACATTCCCGTTTAGGTCTGTTGTCTTTCCCAATCGCAGCTCTTGGCTTAAGAAACTGTTTCTTTGCAGGATTTCTGTTCTGGGGGTTGTTCCTCTGTTGATAGGGTTGGTCCTTAGGCTTTCCCTTGGTTTCAACAATGTGTAACTTTGCCTCGAATTCAGTACTAATAGGTTCCTTGTCTCTAGTTCTACCTTCTTCCTCAATGCGGAAGGACACAAACAGGTCATCTAAAGACATGGGTTCCTTATTATGTTTTAGTTTTAAACCAAATTTCTTCCAAGAAGGGGGAAGTTTATTAATGAAGGCAGCAATTAGAAACTTATCAGCAAATGGCATGTCTTTCTGAGACATCTCGTGTATGATTGTTTGAAGGGTATTAGTCTGTTCAACAACAGACTTCTCATCTACCATTTTAAACTCTAAAAATCTGTCAACAATGTAAATCTCAGAACCCGCTCCTTCATTGGAGTATTTTTTATCGAGAGCTTCCCAAAGCTCTCTGGACATAGAGGTAGTGCAGTATATATCATAGAGGGTGTCAGAAAGACAACTGAGAATTTTACCGTGACAGATAAAGTCTGTCTCATTGTAGGACTCTAATTCGTAGGTCCTGGCAGGTTCGTATAAGTCATGTTGGATTTCCGGTTCTTTGAGAACCTTAACCAGTTTCAAGCAAGTCAGTCAGTAGGTCATCCTACGTAGCCATCTCTTAAAATTCAGGCCATCAAACTTCTCCGGTTTGGAGGAGTTATGAATGTTCGTGGTCAGTTCTTCTACGGTGTTCATCATGTAGATAGGAATTTTTCAACCAGAAAATAGAAAGTGGACAGAAGCTACGGAAAATTCTATTCTAAGATTGTTGGTTATCTTCCTAAATAATGCAAATAGGAAGATGTAAAATTAAAACAAGAAATAGTATAGGATTCGAGGCACGTTACACGCTGTCCTTAGAATAGAATTTCGCCCCACGAACAGTGCAGTGGGTTCCTGGCGATCTATCCCCGAGATACAACGAATCCTTCGATTCACTTCACCGTGCACCTGGTGGCGAATCCCACGAACGATCACAACCTTGTCCGGCAAATAGAAATTGGACGGAGAGTTTTGGAGGAATTTTGGTTCTGGTATTTTTTTTTCTTTTTCGTCTCTGTGAGATTGTTCTTCCGTCCGAACAGAGCGAGAGAGAGAGAGAGAAGAAAAAACCGATTTCTGTTTTTCAGATCTCAGGATCGTGTCCTGGATATATCTCTCACGTAACCTTTCCCACTTTTTCAGTAACGGGATTACGTGAGAACAGTTCCGCGGAAGACCAGCAACCCACCAGACCAAATCAACGGAAATAAAAAATAAAATAAAATAAGTTATGAAATTACCTTTGTACCCGTGTCCGTTCCGCGGCGCGCAAGCGTGCAAAGTGCTAAGTGCGCGAATAATAAACGGGTAAAAACGCGCATTAAATCGTGCACACCGCTCGCGGGTTGGATGAGATCAAGCCCATCCCCTATAGAGCCAACTTACCCACTAAGAGGGGTAAAGCAATATATGGAAAGGAGAATGACTTCTCCTTTCCCATGTGGGACTAAAAGAAAGGAGTGATTTGTTGAATCATATAGTTTAGATAAATCTAACAATAAATCTAACATATATATATATATATATATATATATATATATATGTATATATATATAATGTATGTGTAGAAGTGTGATCCAGATCCCATTGGAGAAGAAAAATGGATATTTCGGAAAGAGTATATAGATCATGAGCGAGGGAGGGGGTGACCATGACAGTGGAGGGTGTGGGTGTGTGTGTGTTGGGGGGGGGGGGGGGGGGGAGTTGAATATGAATTGAGGAGGGTCTAAACTGTGAGTTATATTACGTATTTAAGGGTGTTAAAAAATTGAGGGGGTCAGCTCCTCCACACAATGAGGCTTCGGCCCTGATTTTAGTAGTATCCTGACTAATAAATAATGTCTTCATAAGTTTCTCATTATGAAAAGATAAATGCAGCAACTTGATCTCGGGTAAATGGTTGATGTAAATTGGTTTTCTTACCACGGTTACAACATTGCGGAATAAATTTCTAATTGTAGGGCCAAAGAAGTCACAAATATCTAAAATATTAGTTACAGATCCTGTGTAATAGAAAAGATCTCAAAAATAACCTTGTCTCAATTGCTTATCTCAAAGTCATCACGGATCAGCTATCAAACATTTTTGTAGAAGATCATGGATTCAAGCAGTAGCATGTGTAAGTGTACTATTGATATCTAAGGAAGTGGCAAAATCGGTTGGTAGAAAAGGTTGAGAAAGTGATACTCAATATCAGTATGTTTTATCCCTTCGTGATAATCTGGATTTCCGACATTCCATGATAATGTGGATTTCCGACATACATATTTTCTAGTCCTATCATTATCATCACAGTAGAGAAGTAGGTGTTGCAAGGTTATGCCATAACCAACAATGAGACATTGACATTTGTTATTGTGATGTAAATCACCCACTAGTTGGCCACAAACAGGATACAACAGGTCATCAGGATTCAGGAGATAGTATCTTGGATTAATATCCCCAAAGATGAATTATTAAACTCCGTCATTTGTTGTGCTTAATGTTATATATTTTCACTACCTGTCCCTAGTCCGGATAAAGGAGGAGGGTTACGTTAGATAACCGACAACCAACATAAAAGATTGTTAGGTCTCTATGAAATGGATACATACACAATACGAAAAGATGAATCATCACCATGGAAGGCATGAAAGTTTATAGTAGAACGTTAGTCAACAGGACATCGGCCTAATCAATGTCATCGTAAGTCTTGTTGTTCCTAACTTGGAGTTGTGGATTTCATTTTGCTGCACACAAGGCTATGATAAGCTTCTTGTGAGAATTCATCCTAAAAGCTAGTCATTTGGAGGAGAGAGCTCACGATTATACTAACCCACACCGAGTTCCCCACATAACCGATGTGAGACTTAAGGATCCACTATGCTCCGTGCAGTTCTAATACCCAAGTGAGTTGGCTTTGCACTAGACTTTTAGTCCCGGGTGAACACTGCTATGCTGGCGTCACCACCCGCGCCGTACGATTGCAACCATGACGTAGATTCTGATACCATTTGATACGAACTTTGGAAGCGTTCTGCCAAAAGCTAGCCATCATGAGGAGAGAGCCCAAGGTTTATCTACCCACACCGAGTTTCCTACATAACGAATGTGGGATTAAATGATCATAACATTGCACCACCCTCCACGGTTCCGTATCCGTGTGGGCTAGCTTTGCACTAGACTTCTGGTCCTAAACAAACACTGCTACACCGGTGTCACCACATGTGCCTCACGATTACAATCGGAAGACATGGTACCATTGGTACTAATCTTGGAAGAACTTATCCTAAAAGCTAGTTGTTAGGAGAAGAGAGCCTACTCTTGTATCAACCAACACCGAGTTCCCCATATAATGGATGTTGGACTAAAGGATCAGAACATGCTACTGTTGTTAACTGAGAATATGCTAATCAGGGTGGGATTTATGAAAGTTTAATATTTCGTATCGACTTTCCTATTTTTGGGTAATATTTCTCTTCCTATGATATATCAAACTGAAATGAATAGGGAAGAAAACTAAATTCTGAAGTTACTTGCTAGGCTTTTTAATTTCTTTGTTTTATCATCATGCACACTTTACCTAGTTATATAAGTATCTTTGTGAAAAGATGATGATCACTATGGTAAAATATCATTTATATATATGCTTAAGCATGTGCATTCTTTACATGTAAAGCTGATTTTCTTATTGCTTCATACCTAATTGTGCATGTCATAATTACGTCTTTATGTATATAATGTACCTGGATTCTCATGTGTTTCTCCTGTAGCTTTATTTCAACCACCATGTTGTCATTGACACTGCGCCCTTCACTGCAATTAGAATAATAGCCTGAATTCTCATGTCTTAATTCTTATCTTCTTTCCTCTCACCCACCCAAGGTCGCTGGCTCTCTCTTTCTCTACAATAACACAAGAATTATTGTAATATTGAGGTAAATAGGGTCATTGTAGGACATGACCACACGTTGCTTGAAACTGTGAGGGTCTAGGATATGGAGATCAGGATCCAGCTCAAATCATTTACTTGACGAGGTCAAGTCTATGCCTATTAATGATCTATACACATAATTATGGCAACTAAACTATGTGAGACTCATGGCCGGTTTGGATTACAATTACATTTCATCTGGGACTTCATTGTGTGTCAAACGCAATGAGTAAGCCAAACGTGTTCCATTCCGGATGGGTGTTTTTCAAACACGTCATTCATTTTGGGGATCAAATGGGCATTTCCGAAATGAGCCCAACCAGAGTTTCGAAAATGGACATTTAAGCAAATGTGATGAAATGTAACTACAATCCAAACTAGCCCTTAGATGTACATAGTAGCACTCACATTTTCTTAAATTTCTACCTTTCTGGATGAAAATCTTGTCAGTTGTTTGGAGTGCAGTTATACGGCTAGATCAGCTATCCAAACTGACGATTGTCACTATTCATCATGATCTGAAAAACAACAAAGCCCTCCCATTCTTTTTTGGGTCTGGCTATCCATTCGTTATAATGTACTACCTAATTTATGGAATCAATAGTCAAATAGTTTGAAGAATATTTGCCTATGGATAAGTTTGTCCCAAAATGGAAGGTCTTTAAGCCGTTTTAGAAATTATTCTCTCTTCAACAAATAGATGCATGTATTGGAGGTGTACAAAGCATATAATGTTCATCTGCATAGGTGTCAGGTCCCAGGTCTAGAATACTGGAGAGCGGGGACCGAAAAAACCAGCTACGTATACCAGAGTACTCCAGTACCCCGAAATACGGTCACGACTGTGAATAGACATGGGGGTTAATGCTACAAGCCATCAGTCAACCTAGGTCAAACAATCCTAGTATCTCAATCACAAGCAGAAAATCATAATGTACAAGAAAATATGATCATCAGAAGCAAAATAGTGAAGCGTCACAAACCATATATACATAGATGATCATGAAGCTAGTAATACAAAATGAAGAACTAGCAAGAGTGGAAGTCATACATGATCAACTCTACTATAGTCTAGAATATGCTAATCATGTCATGCCCAGTTGGCGATATAACAAGTCCAAAATACAAGCTAACAGGTGCTCGGGAGAATCCACTCAATTGGTCTGGTGTTCCGTGTGGTCACCATCCTCGGGAATAGACGGAAGATCATCTGGCTCTGCTACCGGATTTGGCCAAACAAAATTAGTGGGATCAGACCCCAAATAGCAAGTACCACAAAGGAGGCCAAACTAATGAACTAAAACCAGCAATACAATAAAGAGCTACAATATCCTAAACAACATGTTACTACCAGATAATATGTAAAGTGCATCGGGAAACAAGAAATAAACGAAAAACATGTAAAGAAAACTGGACGGGTGACAAGTACGGATCATGCAAGGTGAACATATCCGGGATCATGCAACGTGAACATATACATATAAGTAAATTGGTACAGGTAGCATATACAGTAACCGGACGAGAAAAGTAAGGAGAACATAGCTAGTACAGTATCGGGATCATGGCAAGAAAAACATGTAAGGAACAGTGCATATATAAAGTAAAAGGGCTTACAAGACAATAGATCGGAGTGCACCGCGACTGCTCACTGTCAGACAAGCAAAGCAATATAAGACAAGACAACACATGGACTCCATCAATCAATCACGGCCAAGCAAGAAATACGGCTTGCTACGTTAGCTAACTAGGGTTGTCACAAGTCCTAATTACTAACAAATGCAATTTAGAATTTCCATACGGTCGCATGCCCTGCAGACTGTCCAAGCTACCCAAACGTCGGACGACAAAAAGTAAATACTAGTGGATACACCACCCCCAGGAGAGATGTGCACCTAAATCCAAGTCACACAAAGGTGAACCTTAGTAAGTCAGTTCAGTATGTCCCACACGACGGTGAGCTGGAAATGTGCACTACTCGACGACATGCTACAAGTCCATCTATCAGTAAAATGTTGTCGGGGCACGAGACTGCATGCAACCAGGAGATCCCCCCCCCCCATGCTCTAATCATTTAAGCTAGTTATTAACCTTAGCAGTTTGTTTCAGGATTCTGGGTGTGACATTCCGCAAAATCTATTCTAGATATGATGCTCTCCGCAGAGATGAACTAGACAAGACAATATTTTGGCAAACACAAGCACAAGACTATACGGAAATACAACCAAACGGTTATAGGCATGCCGAACGTGCACTATAACAAGCCACAACAAGTAATATACGAGACGGGTGTATAATGGGTAGGAGGTCCAAACTATACCGGGACTGGTCAAGACAGATATATAATGGGTAGGTGTCCCCAAAGCTATACACGGCAGGTATATAATGGGTAAGTGGCCCCAAAACTATACATGATGTCAAGCCAAGACTGGTACAAGCAATGCACAGGAGTGCACCATGACGGGTCACTATCAAGAATGTACAAGACAAGTGTATAATGGGTAAATGTCCCAAACTATACATGAAGTCGGAACTGGATATAATGGGTAGGTGTCCCAAACTATACATAAAGTCAGGACTGGGTATAATGGGTAGGTGTCCCAAACTATACATGAAGACGGGACTGGGTATAATGGGTAGGTGTCCCAAACTATATATGAAGTCAGGACTGGGTATAATGGGCAAGTGTCCCAAACTATACCGAGACGGGTGTATAATGGGTAGGTGTCCCAAACTATACCGGGACGGGTGTATAATAGGTATGTGTCTCCAAAGCTATACATAAAGCCGAGCTAAGAAAGTATCATAGTCAAATGGAATATCAGAAAAATGCAAGATAGACAAAAATTAGGGTCATTCGGATTATTCGTCGGATCTCCTCGGATCACCGTCGGATCATCCGATCTGTCACGGCAAGTAAATGGGCCACAAAACGGATCATCCGTCGGACTGCCGCAGATCACCGTCGGATCATCTGATTGCTCACAGCAAGTTTGTGGGCCAAAAATCGGATCATCCGCCAGAATGCCGCGGATCACCGTCGGATCTTCCGATTGCTCACAGAAACCCGGACTTGGAATATTTTCGTGACTTGTTCGGGCCGTAAAAACTCCGTTCTAACTCGAAATTTGGATTTTCAAAGGTCAAAATTGTATAAGATTAAATTTCCAACAACCTGGGGACATTCGATTTCACCAACTTTGAGATTTGATAGATCGATTCCGAGAAATATCGTACAAGTGATTTACAGAAAAAATTAAAACTTGTCCGGATCCACAAAACTCAAAACTATCAGAATAGAAACTAGGCATCGGTCCCAAGTAGCATATAAAATGTCTTATGGCAATCACTCCAGTTAAAATTTCCAACACCGAGTTTTCTAACTGATAAATACCAGAGTTTCTACAGGAAAAAGTCAAAACAAAGCCTAAACCATTTTCTGAAATATGCACACGGTTGGAAATCACTAAAGAAACAATTTTAACAAAAACAAGTTTCATGAAATTCTAAGCACAAAATCTCAAAGAAAACGAAAACTGCAATAAAACAATGACGTTAAGTATTTTGGTAAGATGTACTTGCCTAAAGCCAAGCTCCCAGTCTAAATCTTCAACTCTACCACCAAGAGGGGTTCAGAAATCACACTTTAGGCCTCAAAACCAAGCTCCTAGCTTCCGCGGAAAATGGAGAGGAAATAAAGAAGTGAAGAAAGAAAGAAAAGAGAGAAAATGATTTCATATATATATATAAGAGGTGATTTAATCGTGACCGTCCGATTCGCCACATTAGCGATCCAATTCACGAGATTAAATCAATCTCGACCGTACAATGAAAAACCAAGAAACCAATGGATAATAGAAAGTATCGAACACTATTTACGAAAATATCTCGAAATATCTCAAAAGTGAAAAGAATATCTGCCGGACGGATTTTTCGTCGGTATGCCGGCGGTAATCCGGTCAGGGAGAAAAGTTTCAGTTATGAGAGAAATTCGAGATTCCACGAGACCCAATAAAATATAGTATAAATACAATATAAAATACGTATCCATATACCAATACAGATACTATGAGTCGTGTCTCACAATAGGTTTTGTGATGTTGCATATCATGAAGAGTGAAGCATTTCTTATCTGTTTACATGACCAATTGTGTTTTATGGTTTGATTATGTTTAATTTGTCTTACTTTTTTTTCCCTGCCTTCAGATTTAGAAAGGAAGAACAGAAGTACAAAGGATGGCTATTAAAGCGAAGGAGGTCATAATGTACATAAGTAAGGGCCTGCTGTTCTCCATTAAAACCAGTTTCAGAACTGCTTGTGGTCATCCTTTAATCTCAGGCGTGGTTTTTCTCTTGCTTATACTTTATAGAGTGTTTCCTTCTCTATTTGCTTTTCTTGTTACTTCCTCCCCTGTGATTGTCTGCACTGCCGTTCTTCTTGGAACTCTTCTAAGTTACGGCGCACCAAATACCCCTAAGATCGAAGAAGAGAATAGGAAGACAGAGAAAATATCCTCCCAGCAAGTTGGGAGTGCTGTGGGAGGTCTTGTTACGAAGAAAGACGAGAGCTTCACAGTGGAAACTCATGCGAAAACTAGTACAGAGGTGGATGATAGGACAGTAAAAGAGGCAGCTCTGGGTCAAGCAAGTATTAGTGCTTGCAATGAGGTTGCAAGGGAAGTGCCTTCCACAGCAATGCATGACGTGGGTAATCATAAGGATGACACTTTGTTGCCTGCGAGTTCTGCTGATGAAGACATGAAAGAAAGAAACAACGATAAAAGATTGCCTGAAGAAAGAGAAGTTTGTGACCATGGGCTTTTCATGAACGAAGAATTTCCTGTAGAACAGCAATCTGAAGGTGCATTGAGACTGGGTGAAGATGTTGGTGATGTTAGCCTTAGGGAGCAGATTTATAAGCCTGAACTTGATAATCTTTATGATTCCTCTTTGGGTTCTCCTTGGCAGCTGATTGATAGCCATGATACTCCTTCTTCTGATTCCAACAGTTCGGGGAGTTCTTCTCCTGATGCTTCTTTGGCTGGTATCATTCCGATGCTTGATGAACTTCACCCGCTGTCAGACTTCGAACATCCTCAAGCTACTACGAGATCCACTGGCTACTCAGATTCTGCTTCTAGTAGATCCTCTAGTGATGATGAGTCAAATGATTGGAACACAGAGGAAAAAAATGAGAGCAAGGAAGACAGAGGTAAAGAAGCAGTGCAGGAAGAGAAACATGGCAGTAATGAAGATGCTGTAACATGGAATGCAGATGATCAGAAAAATGTCATGGATCTCGGCATTTCTGAAGTGGAAAGGAACAGGAGGTTAGAGAGCTTGATTGCAAAGCGGAGAGCCAGGAAACTTATGAGGTTTGAAACTGAGAAGAACCTTTTAGATATCAATAGTTACTACCCTACTCCAATTCCATCCATATCTGTACCACGACGTAATCCTTTTGATTTTTCTTACGACTCCGTTCCTGGGTCGGCTCCTCCTACTCTGCAACCAAGAGAAAACCCTTTCGATCTTCCTTATGATAAAGTAGGAATAAATAGTAGCTTCTCGAGGGAGTATTTGAGGCATCATGATTTTTTCTCACCTCCGGAAAGGGATTTGTTTTCTGGAACACATGAGAGCTACAGTTCGGGACCATCATTTTCCGTTGATCTCCATGAAGAGGAAGACCGTTCTAAGTTGAAGTCCTATTATGTCACAGATAGGATGGGTTCGCAGCAAACCGAATTTATTGCCTTTCAGAGACAATTAAGCGAAGAAAGTGATTTCAACTTAAGTTCTGTTTCTGAATCCAACAAGGTTTCATCTGTTACAGGCCTGGAGGATCACACTGAAGTGCTGCCTCAGCCACAAGTGCATCAGGAGAGTAATTTGTTACATCTTGCCAACCTTGATGCTGAGCATGTTGAACAAGATAGTAACTCTGTTATGGGACTTGATTCTGTTGATGTGAGAAACGAAGAGATCAAGGAGGACGTTGGTGATGATCCTGCCAATAACTTGAATACTTCAATAGTCGTCAAAGAAACTCGTCAACCTACTGATTCTTCTAGTGCAATGGAAGAAGAAATTGGAGAAGCAGCAGCTAATTTGCCTGTTTCAGATGTTGAGAAACTTGACGTCATTGAAGCAAGGTACGAGTCTGACTCCTCGACATCAGAAGAAAATGAGAAGAGTTCAGAAATGGACATTCATAAAGAAGCAGCTAATATGGAGAAGACGAGAAATGATATTTTGCAATCAGATAGGGACATTGACATGCCAGCTGCACACCCTATCTATGATTCTTACCCATCTTCGGTTGCAAACTCTCTCTCTAACACTTCACTGCTGGATGAAGTTTTGCTTTATGAAGGTAAGACGAGTTTCAAGTTTACCTCTTCACTGTCTGAATTGAGTATTATTCTATCAATGTGACACTTATGAATATCTTCTTCTTTTTTCCCTTTTTTTTTTGGGTGCAGGCAAAGAGAACGTCATTTCTAGTTTTCTACTGTCTGATGTGCAAGCAGATTTCTCCGAAGTGGTGCCAACTTCAGAGCCACTTCAGTTGGATTCATCCTTTGAAGACAGAGATTACATAGAGGTTAACGAAAGTGTGGGAGATGAGTTGGCATATGAAACTGGAGGACCTTCTAAAGCATCTTCAAGTGCATCTTCTCTAGATGAAATTGAATCAAGGTCCACGGAAATAACAGAAACCAAAGAGCATGATGCTATCCGGGTTGAAGTATCAAAAACCACTGAAGATGTTCCAGAGTTGGCTGCTGAGGAAATCATGCCTATCTCAAGCTTTTCTTCAATCGATTCCGAGGCCGGTGAGGTTAGTACATTTCATGTGGATAAGGGCACTCAACCTGAAGGAGATCACGCTATGGATGTACCTCCATCCTGTGAAGCTGGTGTCGAAGAATCTCAAGTCAGCATTCTGGACTTGCCTTCAGTTCCTGAGGAGAAAGTAGTTAAATTTGAAGAGAACGAAAACACGACTGAGCCTACTCTCATTTGTGGTATAACTGGTTTGCAAGTAATTGAAGACCCCGATCTTCATTTTTATGATGCCAAAGAACAATCATCTTCTGATCCAAAGGCTACAGGGAGCATTAGTAACGATGATCATACAAATGAGCTAGTTCCCATGGAAGAGAATATCGATGCTTTCGCGGCATCTTCCACAATTCCACCTCATGATGATGGTGCAACTGGAGTACCCATTCTTGGGTCAACAGAGAGCATGGAGTTCTCAACTCTATCAAAGACAACATCTGAGCTGGAGATGGAATCCAATGACTATTTAAGTCATTCAGAAGGAAACATTACTGCTGTCCAAAAAGAAGGATCATATTTGGAAAATCTAAATAATTTGAACGAGGAATCTATTGACGATGTCCATGCTGGGGAAACAGAAATCAAAGAGAGCAATGAATGTAAACAACTATCAGAACTGGATGCAGTTGGTGACTTCCAGGTAGGTAGAGATCTTAAATTGGATCAAGGAGGTTCTGATGTGGAAACACAATTGAAAAGCCAGTTTAACAGTCTTGATGTTTCTTCTGCTGCAACGCGACAAGCTTCTGAAGTCAGGCCTATGGATGATACTGTTACATTGCTTGGCACACACACTGAAGATACTTTGACCATCTCAAAGGAGGTGAAGCTAGTCATGGACCAGCCAGCACTTCCCACAATCGAAGTTGAGTCCTCTGTAGAGCCGTCGTCCCATGAGGACCCTGAGTTGACAGTGTGTAATCCTAAGCTGCATGTTCTTGACGAATGCTCCCTTGAAGAACTTGATTCAGTTTTCAAGCAACACCATGAAAAAGCTGCCGAGCCTTCTTCTTTTTCAAGCTTGACTTTTGCAAGTTCTGGAACATCAAACTCAGAAGTTGGTGCAAGTGAGTTGGTTATTTCTGATAGAGATCCAGAGGTAAAGAAGCAACTCAGTGAAGGTGATCTTCATAAACCTAGCTCCTCCGAATTTGTGCTACCAGAAGGAACTAACGTAGGGCCTGTAGAAACAAAAGCAGATGTGGAGTTTCTCGAAGCAAAGTCTCTAGAAGGCAACATTGGCTTTCAAACGACTCTCTGAGGGCGTTGCTAAGAACCCGAATCCTCCTGAATTGACGGAACAAAAGGATGGTTTTAGTGAAGCTGAGGCAAGCCAAAGGCACCTCGAGAGTGAAGTCTTTGATGCTCAATCTGCAGGGGCAAGTGAAAGACGCCTAGAACCTGAACTTAGTGAAGTGGTTGTGCATAAACTGATGACAAATCTGAGGGGGGCTATAGCTGTTCATGCTGCTTCTGATTCTGACTGCTTCGAAATCGAGGAAGAGCAGGAAGAAAGTCGAGGCTGCTCAATCTGGTTCAAGTTCCAGTTCAAGCTGGAGCTCAAGTTGAACCCAGCTTTCAAATTTTGGCGCGGTTGGTACTTCCATTAGTTCATTGGAATGCTAGTGCTAGCTTACATGTTTTGCATCACCAACTAGTTTGATTGTGAGGTGTCTGATTTTGTTATTATTTTTTATTTTTTGTGGGGTTGTTATCAGTGAGAATTTTGCAGAGAATGCTTCGAGGTAGTACTCTAATTATTTTCTGATGATGATAACATTAGTATACCTTGTTTTATAATATCTCCTGATTTTTTTTATGATTATTGTTTGAACAGAACTTTGTTACTGGATGTAAAACTACATCATTATCTTGTAATGCTTTTGTGAGATTGAAGGCTTTGGTATTGTCGGTGGGGTCGTGGCCTGAGCACGGTTTGAATTTTTTCTTGGAAACTTTGTTCCTAATCCGGTGGAAAGAACATATGAAAGAAAAAAAAGGCTTGGTATTTGTGTAGGCACAATAATGCTTTATTTCTTCTAGCTCATCCTATTGTTTTCTGCGTTGAGGATGAAGGTGGATCATTTGTTTGTGTACATGGGTTCGTGAATCCAAGGGTGTTGACCCGATCCTAACTCTATCCATTTATTGAACCGGTCGGATTATACCTGAATCCAATTTGAATTATTTGTAGAATAGTAAAAGTTTACCACATCTGTAATAATTATTTGATTTTCACGCAAACAAGATTCAAGGAAGAAACTAGGATACTATAAGACAAAACAAACTATTTTTAGGTGTTATGTGGGCAGGATGGCCCGAAGCTTGTTCTGGGACCGGTCCAGTCAAATCTAGACTGGGCTGGCCTAGACCAGATCAACGTTCCCATCCGACCTGGCCCAATATTAGAGCAGGATTGGGCTGGATTTGTCCTTAGGCCTGACCCGTCAAGGGCCCGATTGAAATTCTGATTTGTGGAATTGAACCATGAATGGGTTGAATAAAACCCCTTTAGCGTTTACTAATTAACCACAAACCCTACACCTGTTTCATTTGATGTATATGTACTAAAGTTTAATTATTATTTTTTGTAATTAATGGGGCCATGGCCGGGTCAGTCCCAGCTTGGACCGAAAATATCCGAGTCTGAGTTCGGACTGGATTTGGAATTTTGATCTCCAGCTCGACATAGTCCGGCCAGCTGCTCAAGACCAGGCTAGTCCGGTCCAACCCAGACTTGGTTAAATCTGGTCCAGGTTGGCCCTGACCATGCCTAGTTAACACATACAACTATTTTGGGAGGTCCAAGTTAAGAATGTTTATAACGAGATACGACATGATTCGGATTTATGGAATGTCCGTGCTTTCTAGTTTAAAAATATTGTAAAATATTCAGTTCGCTTGTTTAAACAGTTATATGGGTTAAGTAACCCTTAGTGGATCGACCCGAATGTACACAATTGCCACCTGGGAGCATTATTTGATTTTGGACCGAAAATCGATTCGAATAAGAGATTCGCTTAGATTTCGGTTTTGAAAATACTAAAATTTCTTATCCAATTTTGGACAAAAACCGAAAACAAAATAAGAGTTATAAAATTATGTAAACTAGTATATATGAACGTGTCTTGTACGTATTTTATATATTATTATTAGAAAGACCAAAAGATAGCTAATGTAATTATTATAGCTTTTGTTAAGTCTGCCTAGAAAAACTCAAAGACATCTACCTTAATTATTTTAAATTTATTATTATATTAATATTATTTTATACATGCATGCAAGACAAAGATTATTATTATTTTTAGATGCCCGACGATATGCACAGGACTTTACGCACGCTGCGTTGCATGCCATTTGGGCCCACTGCCCTCACACCTCCTCGCGGTTTGATTCCGGGACCTCCGTCCAGCTATGAAGGTTATACCTCTTCTCACTGACCACAAGAGCCAGTTGAGTTCAGTAGATAAAAGACTATTTAGAAAGACAAAAAAATAGCTCACGTAATTACCTAGCTACCCTTATTAACTTTAATTAGTAAACATATGCAAGGATATTTGTAGAAAAAAAAACTTTCACGGTGAAGTCTAACTTTTCTTATTATATAGTATTATAGATGCTCTAAATTATATGCATATTTTGTGATTACAAATATATATATTTTAAAAACAACAATTTTGTGTATGTGCTTTGAAGCTCAACTTTGATAATTTAACAACTAGTTAAACTTTGAAATACAACAAATGCGTGTATACAAATTATACTTTTTAATAAAATTTAACCATGATTTTTATTTTAGATCCGAAATATTAAATAATAAAAATAGTCCAACCGAACAAACAAAATCAATTGTTCGATTCGATTTTGTTCGATTTTGATTTTAATTATTTTTTTATTCGATTTCGATTTTGATTTTGATTATTTTTTTATTCAATTTCGTTTTTGGATTTATAAGTTGTATTTATTCGATTTTGACGATGGTGGCTGTATGACATTCCTGCACCATTTTACTCGAATGTTTACTCCATGGGCCCACGTTGGGATCAGACGGTTAACCCTTTTTTATCTCTTAGCATTTTTTGCACATTAGTGCTCCATAAATCTGCTTATTACCTTCACAATTGGTTCCTAAGATGATTATTTTCAGATCTTACACCCATAAGCGAAAATCTCAACATGTTACACGTGAATATCATGTAAAATACTTTCACAAATACATATGGTTAGTCCAAGTGATGCTGTTTCTCTCATGAGAAAGCTTTTGTGTGATGACATAAAAATTACTGTTCTCTTATATAGGAAATATTATTGCAAACTGTGTTGTAATTATTTTGGCTTTAACAAAAATTTCAATGTTAAATTTTATCATGTTTTGTCATTGACAAGATTGCAGATTATTTTTTTGACTAAAATTTATATGGTTTGGTTTCTACAATTATGGACTACAATTTTATGTATAATTTGGTCACACCCTGTATATTGAAAAAAATTAGACATATCCTCGTATTTCCTTAGCTCGACGTCGACTCAAATTTGATGTCATCTATAATTTTGCATTCTTTGTCAAAACGATTTTGCACTGTCCACAAATTTCAACAAATTTAGATAAACATGGTGTGTAATTATACTTTTTGTTATATGTTAATTGTATAATTGTTTGCAAATGTAGTCTCCAGCATAAAGTTTCTTTCAACCTTCACCTACGTGTCAATAAGACAGCAGCGAGCACAAATACTGCAGTCTCTTGAAAGTGATAGAAAAAGTGCAAATTCAAAAAACTGTTTAGCCCAGGATGAAAATAATAATAATAGGGAGCATCCACTGATTAAAATTTGATTTCCTAGGGACTCCCATGGAAAAATATTCTGCATTAAAAAATTCACCTGACAAGTATTCGTACTATATTTAGCGCAGAGAAAGAGATCGTCTTTAAACGAAGAAGAAGAAGAAGAAGAAGAAGAGGGAAGCAAAATCCTTAGCTCTCAAACGAATAAAATCCGAATTTTGTAAGGTTTTGTTCGATCTCTGTCTAATAATTTTCTTCCATTGTCATCATTATTTCATCAATTCGATTTTTTCCTATTAATTTGATTTCTAATTTCCGATTATTACGTAGATTTCTCTCTCTCTTTTTTCATAAAAGAATGATGAATGTAGATTTATCATTGTTCATAAATGAGTGTATGATTTATTTCGATCCTCAAATTTGTTAAAAAAATGTTTTTCCCCCATTTATAACCCTAAAAATCTCATCTTGATCGGAATGTTATTCAAAATGATGAATTTTATGATGCATTCCGGGTATTTATTGTAGCAAATATTATGATACGGCACTATACGGACACACCGCTGATTTTGGTGTGTCCTAGTATATTTGGAATGTATGTGTCGTGTTGTCAGATACGTGTCCAACACGGTCCCGCACAGACTCGGCACTGAGTTTCGGCTTTCAAAGCAAGTTATATTTCCAATTTTTTGGTATAGCAAGTCGGTTAAGAATCATCCGTTATCAGAACCATAAATCAAGAAAAGAAGTTTACCGATTACTAGCTATATATTATGCCCATCAATGCCACAAATCCATTTCTAAATACGCATGATAAAGCTCTATAGATGGTAGTGCTACATCAGATTTCTCATGTTTTTTTAAGCAGCGTGTCTTTAGTTGAAGTCCTGAAATATTTTTATTACCCTATTAAAATGTATGCCTCTACCTAGGGAGAGCGGAAACTCCAAAATATATTAGGACATGCCAGAATATGTGTTGTGTCCGTGCCATTGTGTCCTTATTGTATCATTTTATATACTTGTCAGTGCAACAAAGGCTCTATCAGCACCAAGAGGGTGGTCTAGTGGTAATACTACCAAGGGGGAGAAGTGGGCGTCGGTTCGAATTCCAGCCTTAGCAATAATTAACTAGGAGGGTGTCCTGGTGCTAGTAGTCAGGATAGGGACGATCATTAATGGCTGGTCTTAATCTCAAAAAGAAAAAAAGAAAAGAAAACAACAGCAGCTACATAGGCTCTACCATTTGAAACTCGATAAGCAGTAGCAATATAACAAAGAGTAATTTTGTTATTACTTAACAACGTCATGATCTTTATACCTTCTGATGTAGAAGTCCAAACCTTTCAACCAATTTTCCATGCTCGAGTAGATCATACTTGTGAGCCTCCGAACAATTTGTTTAGGAACTTCTGTGAAGAAACATTTGTGATTTTGTTTGTATTATATTAAATTCTTTCTATCTAGTTGCCCACCACTCATCCCTTCCTTCCTTAAAAGGTAGCAAAATACCTTACTGTATATTTGCCAGCACTTATTGCAAATAATGTGTTATTAATATCTAAATTAGTTTAATGATTTTAATTCCTGCACTAAATGTTCATTTCTAACCACCTTATAATTAGGAGAGAATTTATGATCACTTATATTACAAAGAACCAATTAGGAGATTGATAGGGGAGATAAATAGATCTTCTGCAGCAAGAAAGAATAAATGCCGCGAACCTTCTTATGTGGCAAGGAAAAAGAAGCGTTAAAAGTGGTTCTTATGAGATCGAAGAAAACTCAAAGATCTATATGATGTTCATTATCTTACCATTTTGCCATTTATTGTTTCACATCTTATTTGATTAAATCTCTAAAATTGGAAAATAAATAAGAGAATACTTTTTGGGATATTATGATGTTTTATGGTATTCTTTTTAGTAGAGTTGACTAAATACTTGGCCTGGATCACCAAGGCCAATTTTTCAAACATTTTATGTAGTAATATTTTGATGTTTTATGGTATTCTTTTTAGTAAAATTGACTAAATACTTAGCCTGGATCACCAAGGCCAATTATTCAAACGTTTTATTGTAGTATAGTAATGATTAAATATGAATAATTTAAATGTTTATGTGGATGTATTGTAAGATGAGGAAGGATGTAAATAGTTATGAACAATTGTATCAAGTTTAGTGCTGTAAGGTATATATATATATATATATATATATATATACACACCAACTTATGTTACAACCGTTGGATTTGGATTGCAAGGCTGAGATTACATATGTATCTTTTAGTTAGATACTCTAATATTTTAATCTCAGCCTTGCAGCATTGCAATCCAAATCCAACGGTTGTAACATAGACTGTAACATAATATGAAACTATCCGACTGGTTTTATAGCATTCCTCTCTCTCTCTCTCTCTCTCTCTCTCTCTATATATATATATATATATATATATATATATATATATATACCGCAAATAGAAAATCTATGGTTGTGATGTCATGGGGCGTTTCCGAGTAAGAGAATTAGAGATTGAAGCCTTTGAAAGCCATATGACTTGTGTTTCGAAGGATTTTAGAACTAACATATTTACGTTGGCTTGCTAGTCAAGTTGATGGGTATGAGCGGTAAAAGGGATTCTTACATTGTCTTAAAGTCCATGGTTATTAGGACCATTGTGGACTTGTGTATCTTATCCTCTTCTTTTTGAGACTAATGGTGAGAATAAAATCCCCCGCCCGATTCCATTAATGACAATTAAGGAAACAAAAACCCAAGTACAAGATATTCCAAAATGTAACAAAACAGAATACAAGATACATGCTCAAATGAAAACAAAGACGAAACGGATCTTCCAGCTTGCTGCGCCAGAATCCATCACCTTCATTGATCTGAATTCAAAACTATTGTCTACACCTTGAGATTCATTTTGTTTTCAATGCATTCCTCCTCCAAAAACCTCTTGTATTAGTTGATGACCCTTGTGGCTACAAATCCCCTATTTCCTAATGACCACCTTCATGGTCGGAAATCCCTATTTCTGATGAATTCCCTGTGGCCACAAATTTCTATTAACCACAAGTCTGCAAACTCACAGAAACTGACCCAAGATTTCCCTCCCCATGACGTGTTACGTGTTGCCTCTACTAGACGACGACCCTCCCAACCATCATGACCCTCATAGCCGCAAATTGCCTTCTTTCCTTGTCGACAAAAACCGGTCATCCTAAAATTGACAGTGGAGATGCACCTTAATTCCCGTACTTAGTTTGGTTTTAGGACTTTTGACAACTCAATACTCCATACCCCCCTTCCAAGCATTTGTTAGGCCTGTTGCCCATCTACAACCCTAATTCCTAATTCATGGTTTATATTGTTCAGAGATATGATGCATGCATATTTTGATGGTGGTTTTGTCCTATTGATTACATGTCAGTTCCCCTTATACTTCGATACTTCAAGGATACATGTCAACTACATTATATATCTTCTTAGGATCATAATATTTGGCGTAGCAAAAAACCAATTCGAGAACACAAACACGAGCAAGAGCAACACAAGGTTTATGTGGTTCGGTCGATGTGACATGTCAGTCTGGATTTCGAATAATAAAAAAGTAACCACCTATGCAGTTAATAACGGTTTTTTTATGATAACGGTCCAGTAGAGTTATAGATATATCACCGATATATCGGTTTTATAACGGTAAATATCGGTTTGCATTTTTAACACAATTTTTATATATGAACAATACACTTAATAGTTTTCTATTATAAAATATGCAGAAAGTATACATATCGTCGAGAAATTCAAGAGATCCAAGATAAAGATCACTTAAGGAACTACATCTCTGAATAAGTTTGATGTATGGAGATTTTGATGGCAGAAAAAGTGATGGATAAAAGGAATGGCAGTTTCATAGCAGCTTGCACAAAGACCACCAGTTGGAAGGCCAATTTCAAAATCAACAGTGCGAATAACTATTTAGATCTCAGATAATCTCAAACAAACAGAACAAATTGTTCAAGATATGTCTCCAGAAAATCATGTCCTATGAAATCAAAGTTGAATTGAATTGCAGCACATTATATCTTATATAAAATTGCATCTGATGGTACATTAAATGGGAGTGTCTTACATACCAAGAAACCCACAGCCTGTCTAATGTGTTTAAGTTCATCCCATGAAGACCCGCAATACTGTAATTTAAGCAATGGTCAGGTAAAAATAAATATTCTGATATCACCCACAGTAAGCAAATATACACATTCAGTCCCTGTTATTAAAAAAAAAAAAAAAAAAACTGTGAAATATCGGTTTTTTTTAAAACCGATATTTTACAAAATATCGGTAATATCGGCCGATTTTATCGGTTCCGATATAAAACCGATTTTTTCGAAAAAAAATATCGGTTCATTACCGATACCGTTATATATCGGTGATATATCCGATATATAACGGTTTTTAACTACATAGGTAACCACTGGGCGTGATGTCGTACAAGTCTATATTGCACTTGTATAAGGCAAAACGAATACAATAAATGATATTTCTCAGAAAATAACAATATTGCAGCGGAAATAAGCAGATAAATTGAAGTCACAACAATGATATTAAGAAATGTCCCACTTTTATTGACATTTATCTGTAGATTATAAGAGACTTACAGCGGAATATAAGGCTCGTAATAGCCGACTGGAATACTTGCGAAACTAGGCTTACATTGAACTTGCCGACTTGGCTTACAACATCACTAATACACATGATTTATACTCTTTCATACATTATATCCTTTATATCATAAGACAACTTTATTGGAAGCGCTTCTGCTCGTCCAACAATTCCCAGATGCCTCAGAACTGTTCAAGCTGTTTCCCGCACACGAGTACTTGAGGATGCTCACAAATGTGGGTCAGTACATATCGTGTACTGGTGAGAGGGCTGACCCAACTCACCTAAAATTCACACTAAGTAATCATGTGATAGGGGCATTATTAATAGTGATTTGCTCTATTGCCTTAGGGTCAATTAACAATTTATATCTGACAGGAAATATAAAGCATATATGTTACTCATATCAGGCAGTAATGTAAAGCATACATGTTATCACCATTTGGTAATTTTTACCCACGGTCGTTTAGTCATCCCTGTAAATGAGCGATAACTTACTCTGTATGCACAAAACATCGTTAGCATGCATCATGTCTATATGAAGGTCACTGGCCACGAGCCATCTCGACTAATGGAAATACGGTATCCTTTACAGCGCAGGTAGCGAGCCTTACTGAAAGTCTCGTCTATTCCGATGCTAGTCAACACCATCATATTCCCCCTAGGTCGAAACGCTTTCGTAGTCCCGGAGTATCGTTTTAAAGAACCTAACCTTGTGAACAAGTTGTCAATGACCATGCATGCATATACAATTTTAATTATAAAAGAATATGTCATGCATGTACACAAATTTGATAAAGTATGTCACAATTTTCATTACTTTGCCTTGAGCTGTCGTTCATAATACATATCGTCTAGTTCAGGGACTTACCATAAATGACGACTAAATGGTCCCAACGATTATTGTGACAAATTATAAACCACCATTCTACAACAATACACGTAAATAGAATGTGATTACTTATTTTCCATTACTCAATCTATCATTCTACAACAACACATAAATAGAATATAATTTGCTTATCTGTCATTATCTTTTGTGAATACTTGCTAGATAACTCTAAGCAACAACTTACACAAATATGAACATAATTCATTTTGTTAATTATAAAGGTAAATGATTGAAGAACCAATATCACTTACATTTATCTAAAGTGACTTTCTGTTACGATCTTATAGCCTCCTAAGTGATCCCTCCGCATAAATCCAAGTCCAACATGGCTTCTTCAAGCCAACCAACCATCGTAATGCACCGTGGTGCGGAGCGGGACATTACATAATATACCACTCAAAAAAAGTTCCGTCTCGAAACTTAAAACTAAACTTATTCTACTTCCTCAACTTGTATTCATCAAGCAGCAAACCATTCAGCTCAATATCCACATCCCACAAGAACACTTGCACCATTCAACATCTCACCACAACATGTGAATTGATACAAATGATTCAATTTGCCATCTCTTTTCTTTGTCCAACACTCGTACATTTCCTTTAGTATGCAATAATCCTTTCTGCAGTTCCATTTGAATTTAGCTCGCCACTTAGCTTGGATCATACACATATTTTTGACGTCTAAAAAATATAGTGCACTTCAGCCAATGCCAATGGTAGTGAAATTAAACAAACTACGTATGCAACTTCTATCTTTTAAATACTAACCATTCCATTTCGTCCTCTCGACCAAACTAGCCTTAGCATCAATTCTCATAACTTGTTCACATAAGTACTCTTCGAGAATCCATAATTGCCCGTTAAGACTTCTGTGCAATTCTAAACACAACTGTATTCCATTCGTATTTTTCATATTGTTGTTCTATCATCCCCATTGTACCAAGCTCTTGTACACATAAACTTCAACAAGTTCTCGCAACACATTCTCGGTCCATTTTTGTCACTATCTTTCCAACATAAATTTCTCTTTTCTCCATTAATACTATTCTATTTCCGGCAGATGTTCTTTTGATTCAACTTATATATATATATATATATATATATATATATATATATATATATATATATTATATTATATCGTGCCTCATCCAAAATCATACTTCACCATTGCGACCCGTCAAACCGTAAACTAATAAGTATCAAGAACAAGCACTGAACTTAAGCTTTTCCAAATGTCGAGGGACAAATCTAAAAACCGACAAAATTGGAGTTCCCAATAATATGAAATACAACTTCCTATCCTTCTCATCTCTTATGGGACATTCGAGATGTTTTCACGTTGTTCCAACCCATACATCTATCACAAATCGAGTTAAGAATCAAACCAACTGTAACATATTTTGACTCAAATGTATTACCACAATTGATCCGACAGTCTCTAAATATATCAGCTTACTCGCTTCAAATCTTTTCCACTTTACTACAAATAGATGAAGCGTAATAGTAACAGTCCATCAAACACAAAAAATTTCAACATTGTAAATCCGAGGGCCAAACCATCATTATTAACTCTTTGCCAACATACCATCTCATACATGATTCCATTTTGTTGTTGCAAGATTTATTACTTAATTCTAACTCGATATTATAATATTCCAAGATAATCCAACCAACCGAACTAATTACCGATCTCTCATTCCGTCAAAGGTAACCAAATCCGTTTTCGGAAACCATCAATTCCTATGCTTACTCTCAATATATAATTCAAGTCTTAATCCTCATCACGATCCTAGCCAAAGTCAATTCACCAGTTTACTTATCTCAAATCACTGCCACCATTCATGCAACAAAAATAGGGTCATCCTATGGGTTCCAACGGTCGCCTTACCTCTTGGTCAAGTCTCTAAGGTTAGCTATCCCAATGACTAAATCTATTATTTAGGCAACTCACCTAAGATGGACGACTGCTAGGGCCATACTAATCTCTTTTCTTAGAATCCAACGGTAATCCAGCCAATCTAAGGGACTCTACACCAATCTATATACATAATCTCAATCCAACATCTAATGCACCATTGCCTATCAACTTGACAATAGATACACAATCCAACAATCTAGTGTCAAGTCTACCAACGATCATTCCCAAGAGGCAATCTCCAACAAACGTTCATTCTAGGCTTACTCCAATAAAATCCAATAACTTCATTGCCAAATTTGAAATCCATCATTTAAATTTTATCAATCCAACTTCAAATTTCTCAATTATCACTTTGCAGTCGCTTAATTCTATTTACATTCTCATATGGTACTCACGTCTCTGTTTATCAACTTTGTTCATGCAACTGAGCCAACTAAAATTTAAAATTTATTATATCCGGCTTAGTTACTTTAATAGTCAATCATTTACAATCTTTTGCTCTCCGTTATTCTCCCTACCGACGTAAAATTTTCAGACGTTCTCTTTATTCATACCGTCCAACCCACTTACTAACCATTCAATAGGTAATATATGTTTGCTATTTTTTCGATCAAGCATTTACTTTTGCCAATCCCATTCTGATACAATTAGAGTCAACTTTACTCACATAAGCATCACCTTTATCTCACATCATCTCATCAAGATCTTATAAGAGAATTATGTATTCATTATACCAAGTTCGATAAATATCCACATCTCATTATACACTGATCACATAACCATTTTACAATTCATCCAGCATTAATAATCATACCATCTAGTCTATCTGACATGAATCATCAAGGTTGTGAAAAGCGCTAAGTGCTACTCGGGCGGGCACCCGCCATCTAGCGCCTAGACCGCCTAGACGGCCGCCTAGATGTACGCGGTTCAAAAAATATAAAAAAATCAAAAAACCTAATGAAATTTGCATAAAATTTCATAAAATTCCATAACATACATAGTCGGGCGTCGTGGGACTATGCGGGCATCGGGCGGATACCAACCGCCTAGCGCCTAGGCGTCCTAGGCGGACGCCTTTTAGAACAGTGTGAATCATACAACCGAATTATAATCCAACAATTTTTATATGCCAACCAATTGTTGTCACTGCTGCTATATTATCTACCGATAATTTTTATAATGTTTATCGTATCATGTTACACCTCAATTTTATTTGTATATTCAATCCCTCGCAGTCTCATAAGAACTTATATATAAGTTCATACACCAAGTAATCCATTCCAATACAACGAGTTCATATATCGATCAACCAATATTCATACAACCAAAATATTCAAGGGTCAATGTCCGTCACTTCATGACTATATTGCACATACCCAAAACTATCCATCCCATTAAGCACAATTTTCACATCACTGATGTCATTCTTGATATAGACATGTAACTGTTATTACACAACAAAGATCAAGGGCAAAGTCCTCCATATCCTTGGGTCATTCACAAGATATTCCAAGTAACTTTTAAATATGCCACCAATTCAAGTTGTCCAATGTACCTATCACATCGATCTACTCATCATTTAATATTTGATTCATTTCATTTGTCCAGTATGTCTCCAAGAGTTAATACCCAATTTTTTGTTCCATATTTAAGCATTCATCTGACTGATTCCAATCACTGTTCACCGTATGATCCAAATTGTTCCCAATAAGTCATTGACAGTACAACCTACTTTTGATACCGAATCTAAGAACTTTTTTCCAACTGTTTCAAGCCACCGTCTGAATCCTTATAAATTCATATCGTTATTGGTGTTTGTTGGTATCATTACTATCAATAAATTCATTCATGACATCACAACATATTTAGACTTATTGTATGGAACATCCAATAAAGTATCAAGGAGGGTCATGGAACTTTCAATCACGAAAACAACTGATAGTACTCACAGAAGCAACTTAGAGTAATCGCGGAAGCATCTTAGAATATTCGCAAAAACAACTTTGAGTCCTCGCAGAAGCAACTTAGAATCAAATTAACTCGAATGAGAATTCAAGGACGTAAAGCTTTGCTCTGATACCATTCTGTCATGTTCCGATCTCGAAGAATCAAAAGGTAACCACTGGGTGTGATGTCGTACAAATCTAGATTGCACTTGTACAAGGCAAAACAAACACATTATATGATGTTTCCAAAAAATAACGACATTGCAGCGGAAATAAGCAGACAAATTGAAGTCACAACAATGATATAAAGAAATGTCTCTTTTATTGACATTTATCTGTGGATTACAAGACTTGCAGCGGAATACAAGGCTCTTAATAGCCGACTGGAATACTTGCCAAATTAGGCTTACATTGAATTTGCCGACTTGGCTTACAACATCACTAGTATACAAGATTTATACTGTACCATACATTATGTCCTTTATGTCATAAGACAACTTTATCGGAAGCGCTTCTGCTCGCCTAACAATTCTCTGATGTCTCAGAACTGTTCAAGCTGTTTCCCGCACATGAATACCTGAGGATGCCCACAAACGTGGGTCAGTACATATTGCGTACTGGTGAGAGGGCTGATCCAACTCACCTAAAATCCACACTAAATAATCATGTGATAGAGGCATTATTAATAGTGATATTTCTTTGTTGCCTTAGGATCAATTAACAATTCATATCTGACAGAAAATATAAAGCATGTATGTTACTTGTTAAATGTTATATTAGTAATGGGTTTTAGTCCCACATCGGATAGAATAATAGAGAGAGAAGTTAGCATCTCCTATATATATGTAGTCTTTTCATTAATAAAAAATTATTCCATTATTCTATTCTACATGGTATCAAAGCCGTAAATTATCCCCCAACCCCCTCTCCACGAAAAAAAAAATCCTAACCTTAACCTTCCCCCAGCAAGCCACCCCCCTCCAGGCCGCCCCCCCTCCTCCAGGCGACCCCCCGATGTCCCCCTCTCCCTCTGGTCGAGGCGACCCACCCCTCTCTGCCTCCAGTCCAAAACCCTAACCCTAACATGCAGTCGTCGCCCCTCCTTCCTGTCTAAATCCTAACCCTAAAAAAAGGTCGTATATCGAAGCCAGAGTGTAGACAATGATTTGTTTGCACAACCTCTGTTCCTAGATTACGACTTCAGGAGTTAACAAAGAGTAGACAAGTTACTTGTTTACGTGGATCTTTATTTTCTTCTTACTCCAATATTCACATCAGGATCTACACAGAGAGTGACCCGGGTTACTTCTGTGTCCGGGCTTGTGTGATCCCCATACGATCTTTACTTTCCATGTCCGTGCCGGTTCTGGCCACGTTGATACTTGATAGCACACTGGTAAAGTTGATGTGATTATTGGGGTTGGAAAGATCCAACGACAGTCGAATTAAGTGCATTATGACAAACTCTGAGGTGGCTAGCAGTGATACTACTACCGGTGTCGGGAATGCCTTGACGGGACCAACGGGCATTGGCACGACGATCTCTTCGATTCGACTGGTCGATCGACAATTGGACGGACCAGACAGTTACTCAACATGGCGGAAAAATGTTGAGAAAATACTTCGGGACATGCGGTTGTCCAAGCATCTGACTGACAACCTTCCGGAGAAGACTGATCCCACGTTTGAGCAGCAGGAGACGGATGATAGTCGACTGTTTACCCAGTTGATGAACTCAATGGAACCATCGGTGGAGGACATGGTTCAGAATACGGACACGGTAAAGGAGTTATAGGAGGTCCTAGCAACGACATTTGATAGAAAATGTGACTTGTCTCGTATCTACGACTCGGTCGTCGGCGTCTACCAGGCAGAACATGACGACAAGTCTCATAAGGACCACTTCCGGACTTTTAAGACTATGGTCGATGAAGTTGACCGTGTATTACCTCTGACAACGACGGATATCAATGACGCAATGGCTCAACGTGAGCAGCTTCATGTCATGGCATATCTTGTCTCTCTCCATCCTAATGCAGACTCAACTCGCTCTCAGATCATTTCTGGAGCCAAGGTTCCATCTCTGATGGAAGCTCATTTTCGTGTCCTACGGACAGTAAAGGTCGTCGAGACCTCTCCAAGTGATGCTCCTATTTATCGATCTGCTCTTGGTGCCGCTCGTACTGGATTTTGTGGTGGTCGTGGTGGACGACGTGGTGGCCGTGATGGTGGACGAGGCATTGGTGGTCATGATGGAGGATGACCGTGCACTTGCTTCAACTGTGGTCTACAATGTCATTTCCAGTGGCAGTGTACTAAAGCTCCTGCTGTCAATGTTACCTCAGATACTCCTGATTTTGGCGGTCGATCCGTACAACTGACTGATGAAGCATATACAGACTTTGTTGAGTTTTAAGCTTAACGTCGAGGTGAAGTTCTACTTCTGGGTCCACCGCAGGGTACTCAGCGGCATGTGTGGTACAGTCGAAGCAGTGGGTCCTTGATTTTGGTATGTCTGCTCACTTGACAGGCGACGCATGTATGATACAAAAGTATGTACCGGTTGGTCGTATGTCTAATATTACATGTGCCATTGGTGGTTCACTGATAGTCCATGGAAAAGAATTTGCTCGTCTTTCTTCGGGACTGTCACTACATTCTGTATTACATACACCTGAAAATTCATTCAGCTTACTCTCAATTAGTCGGATTACTCGCGATATGCATTACTCGGTAACATTCTTTCCTGATGGTTGTTTTTCATGATCTAAAGACCGGAAAGGCTATCGATAGGAGGGATGTGGCTGGAGGCTTGTACCTGTTTGACGAAACTTTCTCTGTTGCCTATGCTGGTGTGTAACTTAATTCTTTTGAGTTACACTGCCGATTAGGACATCCATTTGTCCAAGCACTCTAGAAATTGTACCAATCTTTAGATGTTTCATGTTCTTTTCATTGTGAGTCATGTAGTTTGGCTAAAGCATCACCGGGTTTCCTATCTGATCAGTCAGAATAACATTGCTTCATCTCCCTTCGAGTTGGTGCATTCCGATATATGGGGACCTTGTCCAGTTGAATCTATAATGGAATTCAAGTACTTTGTTACCTTTGTTGATGACTACTCACGTGTCACTTTTGTTTATCTAATAAAAAATTGCTCCGAATTATTTAACATTTGGTACATTTTTTTTGCAGAAATCAAGACACAATTTGGTGTTCCAATCAAATGTGTTCGTAATGACAATGGTCGTGAGTATGTCTCGGAAATTTGTTTCACATCTGTCTCGGAATAGCATCATTCACCAAACTTTATGTCATTACACACCACAACAGAATGGTGTGGCCGAACGCAAGAATCGTCATCTCCTAGAAACAACACTTGCTCTTATGTTCTAAGCACGTACTCCAAAATTTTTTTGGTCGGATGTTGTTCTTACGACTTGCTATCTAATTAATCGCATGTCGTCGTCTGTTCGCAATGGCAATACTCTCTTCTCTCGATTATATCCCAAACGAGAGCCATTTTCTCTCCCTCTCCGATTCTTTTGTTGCTTGTGTTATGTTTGGGATACCCGACCAACTCTTTCTAAATTGGATCCAAATGCTATCAAATGTATTTTTTTTGGGTATCCTAAGGATCAGAAAGGGTATCGATATTGTTAGAGTTATTTTATTTTATTATTTATCATATGAGGGTATAATAGTAATTGTAGGTGTATTGTATATCAATATAAATAGATATGAGATGCAACCTAGGGTTTAAGGCATTGCAATCTCCTTTTTCATATTCTCTCTTATCCTACTTTCCCTTCTCCTCTCTATCTCCAAAAATTTTCATGGCTGTTTTTCGTCTACTTTTCATGATTCGCCGTTCGTTGTTCGTGGTCGTTCGTGGTTTGTTTATGAGATCTATGGTTTCTACAGATTTTCGTTGGTTATTCGTCGTCGGTTGAGGTTCGTTGTGAGATATAGGGTTTTAAAGACCTCGTCTTTCTGTTGCATCTGCAAGTATGGTGGGGACCGAATCTTCTAGCGAGGTTAATAGTGGTGGTGGTAGCGGAGGTGGTTCTCCTTTTACTGTTATTCATAATGATGAAAAAGATGGACTGTACTACTTGGATCTACCTGGAAAGGCCTTCACTTCTGTTTCTACTTCTCCGTTGCAGTGGCATTATCGTTTGGGACATCCGTCTTTGGCTAAGTTGCGTCAAGTTGTTCCTAGTTTGAGTCATGTTTCTAGTCTTGAATGTGAGGCTTGTCAGTTAGACAAGCATCACCGTAGTTCCTTTCCTCGTCGTAGTGAGAGTCGTCAATTAGAGTCTTTTGATCTTGTTCATTCTGATATTTGGGGTCCGTCTAGAGTCAAAAGTCCAAAATGATTTCAGTATTTTATTATTTTTATTGATGACTATTCCAGAATGACTTGGTGTTATTTAATGAAAGAAAGATCTGAGTTTCCAAATGTGTTATCTGCCTTTTATAATGAAGTCTATGTTCAGTTTGATAAACGTATCAAAATTCTGCGTTCTGATAATGCTTTGGAGTATACTCAATCTTCTGTGAACAGTTTTTGTGTTGATCGTGGTATGATTCATCAAACCAGTTATGTCCACACCTCTCAACAAAATGGTATAGCCGAATGCAAACATCGACACATTTTAGATGTGTCCCGAACTCTCATGTTCAATATGCATGTCCCTAAACAGTATTGGGCAGTTGCCGTTCTTACTGCATGTTATCTTATTAATCGCATGCCATCAACTGTATTAAATAACAAAGTTCCATTTACCATATTACATACAGATGTCGCACCTTTTTCCTTATCTCCTCGAGTGTTTGGGTGTGTCGCTTTTATTCATTACTTGGAACCTAATCGAGATAAGTTGGCTCCTAGATCTCTAAAGTGTCTTTCTTGGTTATCCCCGTACTAAAAAAGGTTATTGTTGTTACAGTCCACAGTCACGCAAATATTATGTCAGTGCAGATGTTACATTCTTTGAGTCTACCCCTTTCTTTCCTTCAGGAGACCATTATATTCCTTTTACAACAGATTTGATATCTTCCATACCACTTCTGGTCATTCCTGAATCAATGTCTCCATTCCCCATTTACAGGTTTATCAGAGATCCAAGGACAGGCCAGTGGTTCTGCAGAATTCAGCCTTCAACCAATCATCTTCCGTGCCTGAGGTTTCTGCTCCCATCACCACAGATCCAGATGATCTTCATATTGCTCTCAGAAAAAGACAAATCCTTTGTACAACAAAGAATAAGCATCACATTTCTAACTATGTTTCATTACACCGTGCTTCGTCATCTTTTCATCATTTGCTGTTTCATTGTCTTCTATTTTTATTCTCAAAACTTACAAGCAGGCTATGTCATCTTCTGGTTGGAAAAGTGTAATGGATGAGGAGATGTATGCTTTACATCAAAATCAGACTTGGGAGCTTACATCACTTCCTGTTGGAAAGCAAACAGTGGGTTGTAGATGGGTGTACACTGTTAAGTATCACCCTGATGGTTCTGTTGAGCGCCTCAAGGCACGGTTGGTTGCCAAAGGGTATACTCAGACATATGGCGTGGATTATATGGAGACTTTCTCTCCAGTGGTTCGGCTGAATTCAGTTCGGATTCTTATTTCTGTGGCGGTTAATCACCAATGGCCTATATATCAGCTGGACATAAAGAATGCTTTCTTGCATGGTGACTTACAGGAGGAGGTTTATATGGATCAACCACCGGGATATGTTGTAGCAGGAAATAAAAAACTCGTATGTCGATTGAAGAAAGCATTATATGGACTGAAACAGTCACCTCGTGCTTGGTTTGACAAGTTCAGTTCAGTTCTCATTCAGTATGGCTTTCGACGTACCACATCAGATCATTCAGTATTTTGCCATTCTTCCTCGGCAGGTATTATCGTGTCGATTATTTATGTTGATGATATCATTATATCTGGGAGTGATCATGCTGGAATTGTGGACTTGAAGGCCTACCTTAGTCGTCAGTTTCATACTAAGGATTTGGGTCTTCTTCGATATTTTCTTGGAATCGAGGTTGCTCGATCTAAGAAGGGTGTGTATCTGTCACAACGCAAGTATGTTCTGGACTTGCTCTCCGAGACTGGGATGTTGGAGTGTCGGCCAGTTGAGACTCCTATGGATTATCATGATAAGCTTGATGCTGACAGTGGAGAGTTATTTGAGGAGGTTGGATATTATAGACGTTTGGTTGGCAAACTTATATATCTTACTGTTACTCGACCAGACATCACATATGCAGTTGGAGTAGTTAGTCAGTTTATGCATCCCCCTCGGCAACCACATTGGGAGGCTATCTCTCGCATTCTTCGATACTTGAAGGGTGCACCTGGAAAGGGTTTTGTTGTACAAACCTTCTCAGTTGCTTATGGTGACTGGGTTCAGTGATGCTGATTGGACAGGCAGTCGCAGTGATAGGAGGTCTACTTCTGGCTATTGTACGTTTGTGTGTGGCAATCTTGTCACGTGGCGTAGTAAGAAGCAGAATGTTGTGGCTCGTTCTAGTGCAGAGGCCGAGTACCGTACGATGGCTCATACAGCTTCTGAGATGATGTGGGTGCAGTCTCTTCTTCATGAAATGAGAATTATGATTCCTATTCCGATGGAGATGTATTGTGATAATCAGTCGGCAATATTTATCGCAAGTAATCCGGTGTTTCATGAGCGCACGAAACATATCGAGGTGGATTGTCATTTTGTTCGTGATTTGTTGCTGAAGAAACAGATTGTCACTCTTTATGTTCGGTTAGATGATCAATTAGGTGATATCCTCACCAAACCACTTGCTCGTGGTCCATTTTCTGATTTATGTAGCAAGCTGGGCATGTCTGATCTATATGCTCCTGCTTGAGGAAGGGTGTTAGAGTTATTTTATTTTGTTATTTATCATATGAGGGTATAATAGTAATTGTGGATGTATTGCATATCAATATAAATAGACATGAGATGCAACATAGGGTTTAAGGTCCTTGCAATCTCCTTTCTCATATTCTCTCTTTTCTTATTTTTCCTTCTCCTCTCTATCTCCAAACTTAACTGGTATTTTTTCCAGTCTTGAAGAGGTATTTTTTTTCTCGAGATGTTACCTTTGTTGAAATCGAGTTTCCTCCACTTCCACAAACTACTGATCCGGCTCCGCAAGTTTACCTAGAAGATAATTTCTTGTTGTTTCCTGTTCAAACACAACAGTCCCCCGTAAGGGTGCCCTCCCTTACCGAGACAGTATCCCGGTCCGACAGTCCGAAGATACCGATTCAGTCAGCACCGCTGTCGTCCGAACGAGTGTCGCCTATGGTGCCTCCGCCTACAGTTACAGAGACACTATCCTCTTCTAGCTTCACTGAGTCGCCTCCGCCTGTTCTTCCAGCTCGACCTTGTCGTGCCTGTCGTGATCATCCCTTGTATATTGACAACTACAAAGGGCTTGCGAGCCACACTTAGTCCTTGATAACTACTATTAATGGGATTTAGATTCCCACTTCTGCCGCGGAGGGTCTTAAACATCCCAGTTGATGTGCTGCTATGAACGAGAAAATAAAAGTTATTAGGGAGAACCATACTTGGGACTTGGTAGATTTGTCGCCTGGTAAACAGGCTGTCGGTTGCAAATGGGTGTTCACGATTAAGGTGAAATCGGATGGCACCCTTGATCGACTGAAGGCTCGTCTGGTGGCTAAAGGATATTCTCAGACTTATGGTGAGGATTATTTTGAGATATTCTTCCCAGTTGCCAGGATGACCTCTGTACGCGTACTCTTGGCCTTAGTTGTTCGCTATGACTGGCCACTATTTAAGCTGGATATCAAGAATGCCTTCCTCCATGGGGATCTTGACGAAGAAGTATATGTGGTGCAACCCCCCGGATTCGTTGCAAGGGAAGATAAAGTGTGTCATCTACGAAATGCCCTCTATGGTCTCAAACAATCACTATGTGCATGGTTTGGTCGGTTTATAGATATTGTCACCCAGTTTGGCATGTGTCAATCGAAGAAGGATCATTCTGTATTTTACCGATAGACATCGGCGGGAAGGATATTACTTGGTGTTTATGTTGATGACATTGGGATCACAGGAGAAAATGTCAGGGCATTGCAGGACTGAAGAAGTTTCTGGGAGAACAGTTTCAGACCAAGTATATGGGATCGTTAAACTACTTGGGTGTTGAAATCGTACGAGGAAAGAAGCACATTGTCTTATCTCCAAGGAAGTATGTGCTAGACATACTAAATAATACATGAATGATGTAAGCCAAGGAAGCAATGTCCCCAATGGACCCAGGAGAAAAGTTACTCTCTGACGAGAGGTACTGATGACTAATCCGGATCAATATCGTCGAGTGGTTGGAAAACTCAACTATTTGGCGGTTATGACTCGTCCAGATATTTTTTTTGCAGTCAGTGTCGCGAGTAGATTTATGTCTTCTCCACGAGTTCCACATTGGCAGGTAGTTCTCAGAATTCTGCGCTATCTAGTCCAGAATCCTGGAAAAGAAATTCGTATGGAGAACCAGGGACATACAAATGTTGAGTGCTTTACCGATGCTGACTGGGGTGCAAGCCTGACAGATAGACGAGATCAACATCTGGTTACTCGGTATTTATTGGCAGAAACTTGGTATCGTGGAAGAGCAAAAAGCAAAGTGTGATCGCACGATCAAGTTCCGAAGCAGAATATCGAGCCATTGCTCATGGCACGGCGGAAATGATATATCTGCATCATCTTCTACAAGAGCTGGGAGAAGAAGCAGGATCTAAAGCAGCAGATATGTGGTGTGATAATCAATTTGCAATCTGCTATCCATATTGCTACAAATCTTGTATTTCATGAGAGGACGAAGTACATTGAAATTGATGTCTATTTCGTCCCTGATGAGTATAAAAATGGGATGATAAAGTTTCATCACGTGAGGACCGGTGATCATATAGCCGATATCTTCACGAAATTTTTTTGGGGTCATCGGGTGCAATTTTTATGTAACAAGCTGAGCATGATTGACATATATGCTTCAGTTTGAGGGAGGGTGTTAAGTGTTATATTAGTAATGGGTTTTAGTCCCACATCGGGTAGAATAGTAGAGAGAGGGGTTAGCCTCTCCTATATATATGTAGTCTTTTCATTAATAAAGAACTATCCCATTATTCTATTCTACATTACTCATATCTGACAGTAATGTAAAGCATACATGTTATCACCATTTGGTGATTCTTATCCATGTTTGTTTAGTCATCCCTGTAAATGAGTGATAACTTACTCTGCTTGCACAATACATCGTTAGCATGATCATGTCTATATGAAGGTCACTGGCCACGAGTCATCTCGACAAATGTGCCACAAGAGGTGTACTTACCGACTTCGCATCCTACATGCTGAATCGATCAAGTACCCTTTCGATGCACTGCCGTGAAAGAAACAACCGTTTGTTGTGCCTATCCCTTTGGACTTCCAGCCCAAGCTTCTTTTGAGTTGCACCCAAATCCTTAATCTCGAACTCGCTATTAAATTGTGCCTTTAAATTATGAATCTCAACAATATATTTAGCAGTAAATTTTAGCACCAATATCTTTAGCAGCAGTCAACATGTCGTCAACATATAACAAAGGATAGATATACGCGCCATCGCTTATACCACTATCACGGGGACTCGTTCAACCCATACAATAATTTGTTCAAATGACATGCATAATGCTCCTTCCTGGAACTGCAGCCCTTTGGCTGGCTGAGAGATGTATATCTTCTTCTCCAACTTGTCATATAGAAAAGTTTTCTTCATGGCCAATTGCTCTAACTCTAAATTGTTGACTACAGTAATGGCGAGCAAGACACATATCGAGGTATGTTTTTTGACAGGAGAAAATACATTATTGTAGTCAATACCCTCTCGCTGACTGAAGACCTTCGAGACCAACCGTGCCTTGTATTGTGGTGGCTTTGCTTCTGTAGTGCCTTCCTTGAGCTTGTAGACCCAGCCTACTAGCTTCTGCCCCTTTGGCTGTATAACCAACTCCAAGTTCGGTACTTGTGAAGAGACTCCCTCTCTTCACCCGTAGCTTCTGCCCCTACTAGTGGATTTGATGCATATTTGACAGGATTCTAAGAATAATTTGTTTTTGTCGGAAATCTTATTTATGGTCTGTATCGGTCCAAATCGGTCTGTATCCGACCGTATTGGTCTGTATCGGTTACGTATCAGCCGATACGAATCGATGTCATAATCTTTTAATATGTATCAGCTGATATCGATTTTTTTTCTGAGTATCAGATCAGACACATGCAAATCCGATTGGATACTGCTTATACCGATACATATCGGCCGATACTTTGAACCTTGATTGAAATCACAACCAAATATATGAAAAAAAAAAATCTCTTTATTGATAATTGCAGTGGAATACAAAGGCTCTCAATAGCCAATTGAATATGTCAACTTGGCTTACAACACTCATCACTCTTGCTCACAAAGGATTACATCGTTCCGTACATCTTGCCTTCTATAGTCAAGCAAGCATCATCTGTCGAACATCTTCATGTTGCTAAATTCGAGCGACAATGCCTCGGTACGTCCAAACGAATCTCTGTACCTGTGGAGTGAAATGCACTGGTGAGCGAGTTAACCCACTCGCCTAAACCAACAATGCTTGTCATGTAAGGCATACAATTTATATAGTGATCTTGCTATTTAGAACTAGATTGATTAAGTAATATTCATAGTATATAGTGAAACAATAAGCATGTTATACTTGATAGCCTAAGTAAAACAGGAAATATATGAACCACGTCACTTATCAGTGACTTCTTATCCCAACCGATGCGTCCGTCCCTGTACAAGACAGAGATGAACACTTACCGCTCCTGCATAAGACATACGTTAGCATGTCCCCTATCTATATGATGGTCACTGGCTTCACGAGCCATCTTGGACTACATCTCTAGTACGACAACGATCTCTTCGTGCTCGGGTTGCAATCCCTACCAAAGGTCCCGAACTACTATATTGCGACGCGCCCTTCCAGTCTGGGTAGCAAGCCCAACTGCAAGTTTCGCAATACCCCATGCTCTGAAGCACGTTCTGATCATTTTCTCATAGGCCGACATGATTCCGGTGCATCGACGATCGTTCGAGGAAAACCAAACCTTGTGCACAGGGTGTCCATGACCATGCGAATGCACAAACATTTTAACTATAAACACATGTTTGGCACAGAAAATATAAGGAAGCAATGTACATATCTACTCCTACTTTCTATCATTCTAGCTCTATCAACTTACTTTTTCAATGTTCCGATCGGTGACCGACATGTCCTAAACATACCGAGACACCAAGCCACCACAACTTCTGGGCACCACACTCCTTCCAACTGTTCCGTGATACCGAACCACAATTGTTCACTTCGCGTACGAACCCTACCTTTTTCATATCGACAGTTCTGTGGCATTGTGCCACAACTGTCCGTTTCACATACAAAGCCTTACTACATAAGTCTCGTGCACTGATGTACTTTCCGATATAGTAATTCAATATTTTATACCCATTGTTCAACATGCATAATGGTTTCTATTTATCAATTACAATCTACCAAGCATCCTCGATATACTAACGTTGAAAGGCAACAAGGGGATTCATTATATTAGGACGTGAAGAGTAGAAAAGAATGGCCAAAGGCCACCCACCTATGCCGATTCGTCTATCGCTTCAACCAAGTCGATATAGCCTGATTCCTCAATAACATGATCTAACTAGATGTACATTCTTCTTAACTCGTATAACCATACGAGCATGTCGTGTCACGTCCCGATTTCGTGGAATCGTTAGTCGTCCCCCGGACGTGACGCCGTGCGGGCCTAGGTTGCACACCGCACAAGGCTAAGGTATTTTGCATAACGAGCACATATTCAGAGTACGCAGATAAATTGAAACACAAAGTTGAAACATGGAAAAGTTCTCTTTATTGATAATAAACATCTATTACAAACTCTTGAATGAGTCATAAAGGTTGCCGCACGGGCTTACAAAATGTTGACACAAAATGAGATAGTTGTCCTGTACATTACATCATTTACTAAACTTCAAAATGTAAGACCTCCTGGCGGGACAATGGCTTTCCCTCGGAGCTGCATTGAGTTGGGTTGCTAGCTCCTTAGCTTCAAAATACTTCAAAAGGTGGCACGATCAAGGTGTGCCTACAGCTGGACTGGATTGGGGATGACTTCGGCTCCTCGCTCGGATCTCCTTAGTGCGGGGAACCTGTTTCAACGAGGGTCAGTACATCGAAACGTACTGGTGAAGGCAAGCTAACCCAACTATACCAATCAACACGTTGTTTATATGAAGCATGCATATTATTTGTGGTCTTTCTATCTTGCCTTAGTTCATTTTACAAGCAAGCAATATATAGAAATTTCTGAAATGGACTTGCCACCATTCGGTGACTTTTACCTGCCCGTCTGAACCACCTGCACATTACTTACCATGTCCTTCTCTGCCACGAAGACACAAGTTAGCTTGCAACAGGTTTAAATATACGAGGGGATCACTGGCTTGATGCCATAAAGGACACTAGTCACTGGCGAGGACGGTATGCAGCGAAAGTATGAGGTGCGCTGCATGCCATCTCGTCCAGTACGATAAACTATATGATAATGTTCCGTCCGGACCGGATCGGTGCCAGTGCCCCAGCGACCGTCCGCAGGAACAATGACCTTGTGCACAAGTTGTCCGTGATCAAATGGCGTCTATATTAAGTTAACCATTCACGCAGTTGAGGCAACACGAGTACACGACAAGTAGCATTACATGATTCATTTTGCATAGTCTTTCTGTTCAGTTTATTGCATTGCAGGATGAGTTCTATACATAGCATAATTTAAAGAAGAGTATACATTCTAACTTTGTATTTATGCATATGATGAACATTTCAAACGAACAAGCATGCAAACAAGTAACCGTTCCCAAGTTGAATGACAAGCATAATAATCCAAGTCTATTGCCTTTTTATCTTGACATCTTTTAGTTATTTTGGTATCGTTTGATCGGGGCAAGTAAGAATACAAGATTTTAGATGTGAAGACTTGGAAGAAGGGCAACTGAATCGAATATAAGCCACTCACAATTTAGTTGGGGAAAGGAAGGAAATAGGTGCTTCAGGACTCCGCTCGCGCGTCGCCTACTGTCCGCTCACCTGCATTGTCACGAACAGCTGATCAATACCTCTTCTACTCTTTTCATTATCGGAATTGAAGTGCAGTTCAACGAACGAAAATAATGAAATCCATCGAAACCGTTCAAGAAAACGCAAGCAAATCTGAAAACCAACTCAAGGCACGAAAGCAACAAGCGACAGCGAAAACTAGGCAACAAAAGATGCAGCGGAGAGGTCCCTCCTGACTCTGTCGCTAAGTCGATCCTGGGGGCACGGTCCACTGAATATGGAAATCGATTCCGAAGAAGCAAATCCATAACGAGGATAAGATCTTGTTTCAATCTATCTCGATCGAACGATACCGTCTTGTATTTCTTAGTCGCGCTCCCCGAATAGGGGGAACGGGGCTCGACATTATGTATCAAGGTGTTCTCTGATTCTTGCACGCCTTAATAATGAATGTAATATTTTTTCTTGCTTGTTTTCATAAGAGAATGATAGAACCTGCCTTGCATGCTAAATAAGTGAACTCACCTAGCTTGTCTTTGAAACGAAATTTTCTGCTTAATTAAGAGAATCCTAAAACGCTTGTCTAAAAGTATGTGTTTGCATGAACATGTTCCACTATCGCCTATGCTCCGAGAGAACCATATCGTGTGCCTGAATGTGTTCAAAGATAAGGCGACTTGCCCCGCAACAAAGAAATATAGTCTGATGGTTCGTCTCGTCTGCATCTTAGAGTTTATTTGATAGTGTTTCATACATTCGCATCGGTCGGACAATGGCTATTGGTGGAAAGCAACCATGCGTCACGGCTGCTACAGAGAGTAGAAAGCAACCATGTGTCACGGCTGTCAATAGTATCAGATAAATGAGTCATTGGTTAGCTGGATCAACCGCTGCCGATCCTGAGATACTCGGGGACCGCACTGCATATAGCTAGTTCATTGTGTGGCTTGGATAGAGGACTGTCCCTAGATATGCATTGGTGTCTAGATATGCATTTGTCCCTCGAGTCTTTAAGTATAGCTCACGAGACACGCTGCGCACACCCTAACAGAACAATCAGCTTGTCTTGTATGCTTGCTTAATCAATATGAAACTCTGTTTTCTAACGATGTTTCCAAAATAAAGTAATATGACTCCGTTCAACTGCTGCATGTAACGAACATAGGTAAAACTAGAAAGATCACCAGTAATGTAATATTTTATAACATGATTACTTGGTGTTGGTTTTAGTGAATGCTTGCTTCTGTTCAGTTGTTTTATCTCACCAGTACTTATAAAAGTGCTGACCCACCAACAGTTTACTTGCTTGCAGGTACTGGATCGTCCGAGGGAGCGATAGGCGTGCCTCATCCCCAAAACCCGGAATTCTGGTTTCGATTGTCCCGAGCATGTTTTCGTATAGAGGGGCATAATGTATGGAACGATGCTTTTGTAATCAAAGAACCCAGTCCCTCGATTTGTCCCGAATACTCAGTTGGCTAAATGTATTGCATTGCAACAATGTTCCTCCGCTGCTTACTCGATTGATGCGATGATAGCCAAACAAACTTTAACGATGTTGCCTTGTGCGGACGCAATCCCAGGCTCGCACGACATCACGTCCCGGTATCAAACTGCCATACGCGCCCCGTTGGGAGCTCCGAGGCGCGGTGATTCGCGTCCGGTGCGCCGAGGCGCGGTGGTTCGCGTCCGGTCCCGGCGGGGGAAGCGGTGGTCCGGACGGTCCTCGGGGCCGGGACGTGACATGTCGTGCTCCTTAATCATCCGATCCGACCAGATTAAGCAAGACTGTACCATCATCCAAATTCCGTGATTTCTTGCGCTGCTCGAACTAACCAATCGATTCCATCCAAGAGGTCGACTCCATGCCTCTGACCACAGCGGCACTAGGGATGGTAATTTCTCTCCCCGACAGGGACCCGGGTTTTTTTTTTTCCGATGGGGTCGAGTTTGGGGATTTAAAAAACGGGACTGAGGCGGGGATGGGGATTATATAAATTCTCTCCGGTCGAGTTCGGGGCCGGATATGGGTATAGTACTCCCCGTCCCGGTAAATCCCCGATCCCGATTACTTATACCCATATGTTTTTGTCGTATGAAAATATAAACCTATATTTGAAATATGTTTTTGTGGGGTTAACATTCGTTCTTTGTTGTTTTGTAGTGTAGATTCTGTTTACTACTTGTGTGTTTTTGTTGGATTAATATTTTTTTTTTGTTATATTGTATCATTTTCTCTATCTAATAGTATTTTTTTTATATGGAAACCAGGTTTTATTAACATGTCTTGTATAATTTTTATTTGGAATGAAAACCAATTTTAAAGCTTATAATTTACAAAAAAAATTATTAACATGGCGGAGGATGGGGATGGGAAAATCCTGTCCCGAAAGTGTGAATGGGGCAGTACGGGGCCGGGGAGTGCATTGTTTAACGGGGACGGTAATTGAGGTAAAAAAATTGAATCCGAACGGGGATAGAGACAGGACGGGAATCCGAATACTACTCGGAAACGGGGACGAGGGTATGATCCCCAGCCCCAACCCGCCCTGTTGCCATCCCTAAGCGGGACATTACATTGATCACAAGGAACTTTGCATCAATCCTGCACATGAAACAAAGTCCAATCAATCATTCTTCGACACAACAAACTATCATAATGCACCGTGCGGAGGGGGACATTACACCTATGCCTTCATGTCCGCAGAACTCGTTAAAGTGTCCTCCACAAAACCCTAGGCCATTGTTTGTACGAAGATGCTTGCTCTTATTTCCTATATGTTTTTCAACAAGTGTCTTCTACTTCTTGAATGTAGTAAGACCTCATCTTTTTTCTTCCAGAAGTAGCCCAAATTTTCCTCGAGTAATCATTAATGAATGTCAGCATGTATCGTGAACCTCCCTTGGACTATTTTGCTGCCTCCCCCCATAAATTTGAGTGGATGGAGTCCAATGTGCCATTTGTCCTGTGAACAACTGCACCAAAAGAGAGTTGTTTTTGCTTGTTGTATACACAATGTTCACAAAAGTTCAGCTTTGCCATCATCTCACAAAGTAGACCTCCTTTGCTCAAACTTGACATTCCAGCCTCACTTATATGCCCAAGCCGCATATGTTATAATTGTGTGCGTTCTTGCTTTGAACTTGATGTGACGGAAGCCGATCCAATAACTATATTACCATACAACCGATAAAGTTTATTCACTAGCTTCCCTTCAAGTGCCACTGTAGATCCTTCTTGACCTTCTGAACTCCACCTTCACTCACGTACCATATTCGTATGAATCTAATGCGGAGGAATAAATCAGATTTTTCTTCAACTCTGGAACATGTTGCACATTTGTCAAAGTCCTGATGACGCCATCATGCATTTTCACACGAAACTTTTCCAATACCGATCACCTTAGAGGCAAAATTATTTCCCATGAGAATAGCTCCACCATTGTACAACTTATACGGTGAGAACAAATTCCTGTGAGGACATATTGTACGAGCAGACCATGTCAAACATCCATGAGTCTCCAGAATTATCAACGGATACTATGAAGACTGTGTTAGCGTCATCAGAAATGCTTTTTGCAACACTAGTCATATTGCCTGATGCAGTAATCGCCTCTGCTTTCGGCCCCTTCTCCTTGAGCTTGGGACAATCGGCCTCCCAATAACCTTCTTGTGGTAGTATCGACATTTGTCCTTTCACACTTTCTCACCTTTGATTTAGAACAAGAGCAGCTTCGATTTGTAGACTTTGATTTACTTTTAGGCCTTCCTTTACATTCAGAACCAGTATGACAGTGCAAGTAAAATGTGACAGAGAATAAGACATGACCACTCTAGCACTTTGTGAGGGAAAGGTCGTGAAAGACCGAAAGGGATGACCGTGCTAAATGCCTAGAGAATATGACACAGAATACATATATGAATATATCATTATCAAATCTTGTGCTATATGTTTAAACTTTTAAATGCAATGACCAAATTGAAGTTCTGATCTCATATGAATAAATCAGAAGAAAAAAAACCCAAAGGAATGACCATGGTACCTACCCAAACAATGTAACCCACAACATATAGATATAGATATTTCTTTGTGAAACTCTACTATCTTTTATTTTTACTTTTTGATAGAAGGATGGGATCAATAAGATCCCAGCCAAATTTCATTAATATAAGATAAAAACAATTAGTACGTAGAGCAAGAAGATCACTGATATAGTAAAGACAAAGAACTTATTCCCTGAGAGTAAATTTGAGGCTTGCAAACATCAATAGATGAAACTCCGTAGCACCCGATGAAGACTTCGCAATTCAAACTGAAACAGGCTAAACAACCCGGAAGCTTCCAAGATCTAAACAGGCACCATTTGCAGAGAAAGTAACAACTTTTGAATTCCACTTGGATTTCTTTGAACAAGAGGCTTCTCCTACCCAGAATAAAAAAATGATATTCATACTTTATATGTATAAATGTGATTGCCAAATTCATGTTCTGATCTCATATGAAGAAATCAGAAACATTAGTTTAATAGATACCAAAAGAAAAGAGGAACAAAAAGAACTCCTGCAGCTTTTTTTGGTTGTCCATGAGTTTCCTGAAAACGGAATTAACTTAATTACAGGTATGAAATTGAAAGGGCCTCTTATTATGAAAACCATCAGACTGTTCTTACAGAATCTGCTGAATTGGAACTTACTGAAACAACAAGAACAAAGTCTTTATCCCAAATTTATGGGTTCAGCTGTTTGTGAATCATCTTCTTCCATCCGGCTCCATTAAGGGCCATGTCCTTTGTAACACTAACAAGATCCATTTCTTTCTTCAACACTTCAAACAATGTATCTAGGCCTACCTTTAGTCCAAGCGGCTCCATTAACTACTATATTATTGCTCCTCCTTAGGGAGGCATTATGGGCCTGCGTTGATGTCCCAACCAACTAAGTCGATGTTTCCTCATCTTGTCCTCAATTAACGCCACCTCTAACTTTCTACGGATACACTCATTTCATATCCTATCCTTTAATGAATTGCCACTCATCCATTTTAGCAATCTTATTTCAGCTACACTAACTTTCTGGATATGTTGTTTCTTAATTGTCCAACAGTCTGATCCATAAAGCATGATTGGGGAACTCAGCTAATTCCTTGATCATAAATTTTCATACCATTACATTGGACAAACATTTTGAAACTATGTGCATGCGTTTGAACACTAACCTATAGATAATTTGAATGCTCATTTTTCTAATAACTAATGATAGTTAATCATAAGAGGCATAGATCAGAAGTTTACACGTTCAAATTTCACTAGTAGCAAGTGATTAAACAAAATAGCTAATAATTTTATTCAGCCGGCAAAACTTAGTTGCACCATAAGCTTCCATAAGTTTTCCTCTATTTCGTTTAAGGTGCGCGTGTGTTTACTTGATCGAGAAGTGTTTGTTTTACTTATCATGTTATTCCTGTGCATTTTTTTACGTCATTTGTTGCTGTTACATAAATACTCCATTATTTCCATACTCTATTTTCAGATTGATAAATGGAGAGAAGAGAAAAAAACAAGGAAGAAATGGCAAGTTTTGTAAAAAATCTCAAAGTATATGTCAGAAGATGCCTGGTCTCTCTCTTCAAAATTGGCTACAGATTCGCTAGAGATCATCCTTTCATTTTTGGCATGGTTATTTTCTTGTATATACTGAGCAGATATTGGCCTTCTCTATTTGTTTTTCTTGTTTCCTCCTCCCCCGTCTTCGTCTGCACTGCTCTGCTTTTGGGAACCCTTCTAGTTTATGGAGAACCAAATATCCCTGAAAATAAAGTGGCCCGTGTTAGAAACAGATCTAAGGTGAAGGAAAAGAAGGTAAAAGACACTGGCAAAAGAAGGTCTAGTGCAAGCGTCAGAGCAGTTGGAGATGCGCCCATCATGGCAGTGCGTGGTAAGTGTGTTGAGAAGAGCGACACTGTTTCAGCTGGACATTCTTTGGTAGTGGACGGCAATCAGGGGTTTCACAAGAAGAGAGAAATTTCTAAAGGAAAACATCCTGAAGGTTCAGTGAAGGTGAGTGAAGCTGGAGGCTCCACTAAGACAAATAAATCTGGTTTGAAGAGTCGCTTTGATTCTTCACTTGGGGGTCATGATGGTTCTTCAGGGTCTGAATCAGATGTGGCAGAGAATTCCTCTCCTGATGCTTCGGTGTCTGACTTCATTCCGATGCTTGATGAACTGCATCCACTTTTAGAGTCTGAAGCTCCTCAACCTTCCCATATGTTAGTTGACAACTCTGATGCTGCCTCAAGCAGGACCTCTCAGGGTAACGAATCAGATGACGATAGTGAAGAAGAAGAAGAAGAAGAAGAAGAAGCACAGGAAGAGAAAGATGATACTATTGAAGCGGTTGTGACATGGACGGCAGATGATCAGAAGAACCTCATGGATATTGGGTCTTCTGAACTTGAAAGGAACCAGAGAATGGAGAACCTGATTGCAAAACGAAGGGCAAGGAAGTTTCTAAGCTTTCATGCCGAGAAGAACTTGATAGACCTCGACAGTAATGATCCCATGCCAAACACAGTTGATTTGTCATGTTTCCATTATCAGATTCCATCCATCTCTGCACCAAGGCATAATCCTTTTGATCTTCCCTTCGATACAGAGGATAGTATGGGCTTACCGCCTATTCCCGGTTCAGCTCCTTCTGTTATGCAACCCAGGCGAAACCCTTTCGAGCTTCCTTTATATCAAGTTGAAGAAAGTGACAATCTCCCTAGGGAGAGAATGAACCATCAAGAGTTTGCACCAGTTTCACAAAGAGAGAGGTTTTATCGGCGGCATGAAAGCTTTACTTTGGGAGCATCATTTACTGAGGGTTGCAAGGAGGATTCACAGGATTCTGTGTTTAAACCTAACCTTGTTTCAGAGAGGAGGGATTTGGAGGGGGTAAATGAAAAGAGCGATTCTAAGGTGAGTTCTGCACACGAATCCGGCTCAAATTCATCAATTATTGATCAGGACGATCACAAGGAGCGTCTGGAAGACTTCAATCTCGTGAATCATTTGCCATATCCTGAAAAACATTTTGTTGAACCTGCTGAGCATGGTAGTCAATCCTCAGATGAAGTTGACGACGAGCGTAGAAATGTAGATGATGGTCATGCAATTCAGTTGAATAGTGCTACAGTCCTGAAAGGAAATTACCGAGCTGTTGATGCTTTTGGTGCAGTGGAAATGGAAATTAGACAAGGTGAATCTCATTCACCTGATTCACATGCCGGGAACCTAGAGGTGATTGAAGAGAAATATGATGGTTCAAGCTCCTCATCATCTGAGGCTCGTGACAAGAGTTCCAAGAATGACTTGAAAGACCGCAATGCAATTGGGAGGCGAGATGATAGTCAAGCTGTTGATCCTGTGTATGATTCTAGCCCATCAGCAGTTGAAAAATGTCTCTCTAACATGCCAAAGTTTGATGAACCTTTACTTCATACAGGTTAGGGAGGATTTTCCTATTCTATGTGATTTCCATCCTCTATCATCATTATTTTGCATCTATTTTGGATGTTGATTAAGATTTCCTCTCTACAGGTAAAGAGTTCAGTTCCAGCACTTCAGTGGCACCTGTTTTTCAATTAGGCTCCTCAGAGGTTGGTTCACCTTTGATGTCACATGACAAAGTTTTGTCAGGAGAGAGCAGTTTTGCATCAGTTAGTAGAAGCATGAGCAAACATTTGTCCTCTGGTACTACGGAAATTTGGGTGGCGCCTCCAAGTTTAGCCTCGGTAGATGAAATTGAATCTAGATCGAGGGAGGTGACTGAAATAAGGGAGCGGGATGTCATCCGTCCTGGATTAGTAGTTCAAGAAGATTTTGGTCATCCAATTGCACCTGTATTGCCAGAAGTTATGCTTCCCAAACATTTGTCTATAGTGAACAATTATTCACTCAAGGATATAGCAGCTGAAGTGGATGAGATGACCAACGCCGCAGCATCTTCTAATTTATCTGAATCAAGATTACCACACATACCACAAGAGATGCCTGCAATTCAGCAGTCTGAGATAGTTGGTCTTAAGGATTCCGACATTGCTACTTTAGGCGTGTCACCAGTTCATATGAATAGTCCACCGGATTTCGATGTTACTACAGACGTGTCACCAATAAATAGGAATAGTCCACAGGAATTCTATGTTATTTCAGACGTGTCACCAGTTCGTAGAAATAGTCCACGGGAATCCAGAGTTGGAAAAGAGCATGACAATATCATAGACCCACCTGCAAATCCTTCTAGTTTTAGTGGCTCGCAGGAAGTTGAAGAGAGTGAAGTTGGTTTATCTGGTAAAGGAGAGAAATCACAGGTTGAAGTTTCTGGTAAAAAGGAAAAATCACAGGCCGAAGGTTCTGGCAAAGGAGAGAAGTCCAATTCTGCATTCAAAATAGGAAAAATTAAGAATATAAAAAAGTTCTGGTGAATAGGCTGAAGGCCAACTGGAAATCACATTTTAAGGTTATGTTCAGTGTCTAGCTCAGATGGCTGCGAATGAGGAAGGTTTGGTATTAGATTGCCGGCTTCGCTTTTTTTCTGATTGTGATATTCAATGATCATGGGATTGTTGGACTTGTTTCATATAATTGGTCACTTGTGGCAGCTTTAGTTAGAGTGCCTTGCTGCAAGAATACTTCGACAGATTCCTTGACGGCGATTACAAAGCTGTGCGCCCTTCGTATTGGCCCATGATACTAAGAATGTCCTTTTGTTGCTCATAGACATCATGTTATGCAATCTAGTGCTTTTTATCTCTATCTATATACAATCTTTCATTCAATTGACAACTGTTCCTTGTCAGTTGAGTTTTTTTTTTTTTTTTTGGTTCCTCTCCATACACAATGTTTTCTTTCATCTGGCAATTGTCCTTTGTATATTCCGAGGCTTTTCAAGTACTACACTCTGCATTCTGTATTTGTTTCGTTATATTTTGGTCGAGATTTTTGCTGATGAAGTGCAGAAGGAACACCGATAATGAATAAATAGATTTTTGGATCAAAGTATTATGAACGGCACAGTGATGAAGTGGATAATATGACAGGCTGATTATGCGATGCTTATTCTTCTTTTCTCTATCACAATGTAATTTTATTTATTTTTTTCCCTTCCCAAACTATGATTTGTTTGTAAACTTTAGGTCTTCTCCTATTTATTATGTACTTTTCTTTGAATATTCAGGAGAAAGAAATATCAATTGGTCCCCTTCTACTGCATGTTTTTCTCTCATGGACCTCTTCTTACTCTGATGTTTACTTGGTCTTGGACATGCTATTCAATTTGCACCTAATCCCTTCAGAGGGGTTTGAACGTGTCGAAGAAGACGTTAGAATTTTGTCACAAACCTAATGTTTTTGAATCCAAGAACGAGCTCATACGACGAATATGAGCCTTCAATTTACACACTGACAGCAAATCTGTTGACAAATGCGAAGAACTGATCATACATACTGAATTAGTGAATTGACAGTATGTTAGAATAGGTCAAGGAAACTGTGACAAGTAGATTTTAGGCCATTGACAAATCCGAAGAGATCTAATCACCGTGAATGAGACTTGTGGGGATCGACATCATTAGGGAGTTACAATAATGAGCCTGACCAGGACCAGTTCCGTGCAGGGGTGAGCATTCTTCAGTTTTGGACCGAAAATCGAACATAATAAGATATTCGGATCGGTTTGAAAAAAATTCGGTTCGATTTCGGCTTCGAAAATACTAAAAAAAATTATTCGGTTTTGGATTTCGATTTCAGTTTCGGTCCAAAACTGAGTAAAAATTATGTAATTATGTAAATACCCTCAATTCTATGCATATTTTGTGAATAAAAATGTGTAAATTTTGAAAATAACAATTCGGTGTATTTGTTTTGAATTCAAACTTTGATAATTTAACAACTAGTCCAACTTTGGGTGTAACTTTGGAATACAACAAGTGTGTGTGTAAAAATTACAAATTTATGACCCAAACTTTGAGTCCGATCCATTAAACAATAGAAATAGTCCAACCGAACAAACCGAATAAACCAAATTGTTATTTGGTTCGGTTTTTGTTTTGGCTAATTTCGGTTTTGGATTTTTAGAATTTCGGTTTATTCGGTTTTGACTATTTCGGTTCGGTTGAAACCGAATAAAACGAACGCTCACCCCTACTTCCGTGCATGTGCAAGTAGTGTGATCGCACAGGACCACAAAAATCGAAAGGTCCTAAAATTTTTAACCTCCTTATATATTACTAATGTAAAATAATTTATTTTTAAATTAAATTTTTCTATTTTTAGAAATGTCACAAAAAACTCTTTTTTTTTTGTAGTAAAAGCTAGTATTTGTGTACAAGAACCTTAGAATGTCGGAAGAAACTGTCCTGAGCCTGACAATTGATCACGACTAAAATTTGAATAAATTGTTTCGCAAACTCTTAGCCCTAATCTTAAGCCCATCCTCTTGGCAGTTATGTAAAATCGTCCGGATTTTGTAAGTCGTATAGAGCTGTACTTAGTTTATTTTTTGGTTTGTCAATCCGAATCATTTTTATTCTATTCGGCTCTTTTAAGAACCATTTGGATCTCAAAAGTGTCACCAAAAGTGTATCGAAAGTGTCACTAATTATTTTTTATGACACTTTTGAGATCCAAACACTAATATTATATATTATGGAGACCCAAATACTAATATTATATATTATCTGAGACTCTAAGTTTAAATATTCCTAAATTTAAAGTCGACTTACGTATCGGATTCTACAGACATTCTAAAATGCGCTAGGTAAATTCAAAATAGTTCAAATCATTGTCTAACACTTGGTCTTACAGGATGGCAATTTCTTTCGAATCCGACGGGAATTCGATTTTTTTTTCGGACGGTGACGGGTTTGTAGATTTAAAATTGGGGACGGAAAGGGATAGGGATTAAAAAAAAAACCCGATCATATTTGGGGCCGGATATGGGTATAGTACTCCCCGCCGCGGTAAATTTCCGATCCCGATTACTTATACCCATATGTTTTTGTTGTATGAAAATATAGACATCTATTTGGAATATATTTTTGTAGAGTTAACATTCTTTCTTTGTTGCTTTGTATTATTGACCTCTATTTAGTACTTGTATATTTTTGTTGGATTAATATTTTTTTTTTAATATATATATATATATATATATATATATATATATAATTTTATTTTATTTTATGTTTTGTTTGATGGAAACCACATGTGTTGTATATTTTTGGTTGGAATGAAATTGTTTTTTAAGCTTTATAATATACAAAAAAATTGCTAACGGAACGAAAAACAGGGATAAAAAAATTCAGACTCTGAATGTGTTAATGGAATGGAGACAGAAATTTATTGTTTAACGAAGACGAAGATGAAGATAAAAAATTAAACCCGAACAAAAATGAAAACGAAAACAAAATTTCAAATACGAATCGAAAGCGAAGATGAAAAGTATAGTCTCCTATCTCTCTCTGTCCTGTTGCCGTCCCTTGGACTCTTACTCAAATAGTCAAATGATGTATTGATCAAATCCTCACAATAACAGTATGCTATAATTAATGAAAAATGTTCAAATATAAAATGACAACCAGCTATTAGCCTTTGAGCGCCATTGTTGCTGGTACAAAAGAATACAAAACGGGTTCAATACATGTCAGCTGCCCATACAAATGAGAAATAGTCATGTTGTTAAGAGATGGTTGAGAGCTTTGCATTTTGTTTTCAAAAAAATTTACTGTAGTAAAATTAATTTATATTAAATTAATACAAACGAAATAAATTTATCAAAATAAAAAATAAAAAAATAGTCCGCCAATGCAGTTGGTGAAAAACAGATACTATAACACGTGGAAGCTGTTGCAGACAGAAAGAAGCAAACGTGGAGCAAGCAGTGGAACCCACAGTCTATTTTTCGCCAACTTAGTTGGCGAAAAATGTGCAATGGGATCCGCGGGTCGGTTGGGTGTGGTTTGGTTTGATTTGTTTTATTAGTTCTTTCTTATTAAGTTCTGTTTTTTTTTTTTAGTTTTGTTTTGGATTTTAATTTTTTGATTTAGTTTTTTTTTTAGTCCCGATCCCGCAGGGCGCCGTTCGTCCTCGCTTGGGTTCTTGCGGGACCGACCGTCCTCGTACTGACTTGATGCCGTGAAAGTCTAAGTTGCGCTTGCACAAGGCCAAAGCTTGAACAAGGACAAGTAAGCTATTTAAAACGGAAACAGCGACACATTTTGCAGAAAAGTAAAGAACACAATGACATAAGAAAACAAGCATCTTTTATTGATATCAAAAGTATTACAAGCGGCGCTTGGCCGATGTTACAAATTGCTCAAGCACTCTCTCAAATACAATGACATCGTTCCATACATTACATCATTTTATACAAAAGCAGCTCAAAGCATAACTCGATACGACTCAAGGCATCGACTCTAGATTTACGGGTCCTGGGGATGAGGCACGGCTATCGCTTCCAAGGACGGTCCAACACCTGCGAACAAGCAAACTGTTGGTGGGTCAACACTTTGAAGAAAGTACTGGTGAGTATAAATCAACGAATAGAAGCAACATTTTTTGAAACCAGCACTAAGTAAGCATGTGACAAAACATTACATTACTAGTGATCTTGCTACTTTTACCTAGGTTCATTTCATGCAGCACAGGGTTAGAGTCAGTTTACTTCTTTCGAAAACAAAGCTTTGGAAACAATTTGCATATTCAAACAATAAGCATACAATCGGGACAGTATTTTATCGTGTAGTGCGCAGCATGTATCGTGCACCATATTCGATATCTTAGGAACAAAAGTTATCTCTAGTGGACTGTTCATCTCGAATCAAGACAAGTCCATCAAGTAGATTATCCTTCTTTCAAGCAAAAAGATAAAATATCTATATAATTTTGGTCCTCGAGAAACTCAGGATCAGAGCAGTAATCCAGCTAACTAATGACTCTTTTATCTGATGCTATTAGCAGCTGTGACTCATGGTTGCTCTTCACTAACATAATAGCAGTCGGGACCAAAGTTTAGTTCTGCACCAATAGCCATTGTCCAACCGATGCGAATACATGAAACACTATCAGATAAAATCTATGATGCAGACGAAATGAACAAGCAAGCTATATATATATATACTCTTCGTGTTTCTTACCCCTTGTCGAACGGTTATCCCTGCAGCAGACATACAAGTTAGCAACACACACACACACACACACACACACACACACACATATATATATATATATATATATATATATATATATATATATATATATATATATATATATATAGTTCTCTTTCCATGTCCGTCTCTGCATCAAATAGTTAGGTATGCAAGAAGGCTAACCTAGCATGTGCCCTAACTATATGATGGTCCATGGGTAGCCCCATGATTATCAGCGGTGACTCAAGGTTCAGCTCTTCACTAGCACACGCATGTGTCGGCAGCTGTGACTCATGGTTCAACTCTTCACCAACACACACAAACACTAGCAGCTGTGACATCATAGGTTCCGCACAACACTAATAGACACATCACCCCACTAGACCCCATAGGACCGTATCCTCATGGTAAAATAAAATCCAGAGCAGCGATAGTCCTCATCCCTCACCATCCTCAATCAAAAACACAAGCAAATCAAGAATCACGAAATCACATCTCTAAACAACAAGAAAGCAAACAAGAAAATTTTTGTGCGCACCTTTTAGAATATCTATGGACTTATTGTATGGAACGTTCATTGCAGCACGATATTGGGACATCTCGGAGTCGAAGGCAACAAAATAGGTAAAGAATCGAGTTGCTCTGATACCATTATGTTATGTCCCGATCCCGCAGGGCGCCATTCATCCTCGTTTGGGTCCTTGCTGGACCGACCGTCCTCTTACCGGCCTGATGCCGTGTAAGCCTAAGTTGCGCTTGCACAAGGCCAAAGCTTGAACAAGAGAAAGTAAGCTATTCAAGACGGAAATAACGGTATATTTTGCAGAAAAGTAAAGAACATAATGGCACAAGGAAACAAGCATCGTTTATTGATATCAAAAGTATTACAAGCGGCGCTTGACTGAGGTTGCAAATTTCTCAAGCACTCTCTCAAATACAATGACAATGTTCCATACATTACATCCTTTTATACAAAAGCAGCTCAAGGCATCGACTCTAGATTTATGGGTCCTGGGGATGAGGCACGGCTATCGCTTTCACGGACGATCCAACACCTACGAACAAGCAAACTGTTGGTGGGTCAGCACTTTGGAGAAAGTACTGGTGAGTATAAATCAACGAACAGAAGCAAAATTTTCTGAAACCAACACTAAGTAAGCATGTGGCAAAACATTACATTACTAGTGATCTTGTACTTTTACCTAAGTTTATTTCATGCAGCACATGGTTAGAGTCAGTTTACTTCTTTCAAAAACAAAGCTTTGGAAACAGTTTGCATATTCAAACAATAAGCATACAATCGGGACAGTGTTCTATCGTGCATTACGCAGCATGTATCATGCACCATATTCGATCTCTTAGGAATAAAAGTTATCTCTAGTGGACTGTTCATCTCGAATCAAGACAAGTGCATCAAGTGGACTATCCTTCTTTCAAGCAAACAAGATAAAATATCTATATAATTTTGGTCCCTGAGAAACTCAGTATTAGTAGCGATAATCCAGCTAACTAATTACTCTTTTATCTGATGCTATTAGCAGTTGTGACTCATGGTTGCTCTTCACTAACATAATAGCAGCCGGGACCAAGGTTCAGCTCTGCACTAATAGCCATTGTCCAACCGATGCGAATGCATAAAATACTATCAGATAAACTCTATGATGCAGACAAAATGAACAAGCAAGCTATATATATACTCTTCGTGTTTCTTACCCCTTGCCGAATGGTTATCCCTGCAGCAGACATACAAGTTAGCAACATATGCATATATATATATGGTTCTCTTTCCCTGTCCATCTCTACATCAAACAGTTAGGTATGCAAGAAGTCTAACCTAGCATACGCCCTAACTATATGATGGTCCATGGGTAGTCCCATGATTAGCAGCGGTGACTCAAGGTTCAGCTCTTCACTAGCACACGCATGTGTCGGCAGCTGTGACTCAAGGTTCAGCTCTTCACCAACACACACAAATACTAGCAACTGTGACATCATGGATTACGCACAACACTAATATACACATCACCCAACTAGACCCCATAGGACCGTATCCTCATGGTGAAACAAAAATCTCTTCCGGACCGAGCGATTCCCAGCGTCCCAGGAACCGTTTGAGAGACAAGACATTGTGCACAAGTTGTCCGAGACCAATGCAATAACATGAATCATCGATAATGCAAGCAAACAAATGATCAAACAAAACATATATGGTCAAGCAAAACATATATTGTCAAGCAAAACACATCTTTCACACAACTAATAGCACCCCCCACTAGATCACAAGGACCATACCTTATGGATCACTATTAGTCTTTGCTTATACAAATCAAAGACTTATAGCAGTTCGATATAGAAAAACAAGCAAGCAAAATATATATAGCAAGCACGATAATAATTTCATAACAACTAGCATACAATATCTATCTCTTTCAGTACGATAGAAAACAGGCGAGAAAACTCTATGTGTGCAAGCATGATAGTAGTTCTTCTATCTCTTGTTTCTAAAGCATGCGATTCTACTCTTACATAGCATATGACAAAGGAACTTGTTCAAGCAATTCCTTTTACTTATCTTTTTAGCATGGCAAGGGTTCGCTTGATAGTGGTGTCAGTGTAACTAAGCATGCAATATTTTTCTATCTTGACTTAGCATGGCAAGGTTTTATCTCTTTTCAGACAAGCATACAAGTTCTCTTGTTAAGCAAGCAGGTTCTCGTTCTATCATTCTCAATGCGAACATTAACTTATTAAGCAAACAAGTATTTTAAAAACTCAGATTCATTATTAAGTCGTGCAAGAATCAGAGAATGAAGTTCTACCCACTCACTTAGATTAATCATCTTGTGTTTCGATCGGAAACTCTTCGAGAAGGCTTTTGCTCGATCAAGCAAAGCGATATCACTTGTATATAGTGCCTACGCGGAGCGGGACACTACACACCGTATATTAATATTTTTGTGACACCACCACCACCACCACCACCACCACCAAGAATTAGTAGTGCTCCTAGTTCTTCTCATAAAGTTATTTCATTTACTGAAGAAGAACATAGAGTAGACGATGGTAATACCGACGATGAAAATAGTGATGATTTAATAGAAAATATAGATGATGAACTTGATTGATGATAATGTTGATAGTTTAAATAATTTATTCATTGGAAGAAAATTTATGAATCGTCATACATTTAGAAGTTTTATTAGTGATATAACAATTGCAAAAAAAAATTTGTTGGAGGGCAACTAGAAACAATGCCAGTAGAATCGTATATAAATGTAACATTTCTAGTTGTAATTGGAGAGTGTACGCTAAAAAAACCATTGGCAACGGCGAAACATTCGTCATTAGTACGCTAGAAAATATACATTCTTGTTTAGGTGGACTTACAACGGAAAATCATCCATTAGCGACAACTGTTTGGGTTAAGAATAAGATTATTAATAAAATTCATAATAATCAGTCGTATAGTCCATCGCATGTTGTAAATAATATCTATAGGGAACACCGAATACATATTAAATGGTAGTTATATTAATGCATATAGTAGTCTTGAAGAGTATGCTTTTACAATCATTGAGACAAATCCAGGTAGCAGATGTTATATAAAGACTACAAAAAATAATAAGTTTTAAAGAATTTTTATTTGTTTCATGGCATGCATTGATGGCTTTTTAAGATAATATTTACCTGTGATTAGTACTGATGCTACATTTCTTTCCTCTAGATTTTAAGGTATTTTATTTATTGCGTGTGCTCATGATCCTAACTATCAATTATATCCAATTGCTTATGCTGTTGATGGGAGCGAAAACACGAATTCTTGGACTTGTTTTTTAAACGGTTTGAAAACATCTTTTGAAGGTAGTTTTAATGTGTGGGATACAATTTCTTTTATATCAGATAAACAGAAATGATTAATAAATGCCATGCATGCTACTTTTCCATAATCACCTCATTTTTATTGTATTCAATATTTTAAACAAAATTTAAAACATGTAGATTGCCTTATTTTTAACGTAAATTAAACTACCTTGCAAGATGTTATAAAAAACAGATGCGAATATTTGCTTTAAAATAAAACATCGATGTTTATAATTGGCTTGTTGGAGTAATTGATGAAACTCGTATTTTATCACACTGGATAACAGCTTATTCTCCTTGTCCTAGATTAGATATTAACACGTCGAACCTTGCTGACTACTTCAATAACTTGATTAAAAACTTACGCGATAAACCAATAACAACACTACTTGATGGTATTCGAGCCAAAATTATAACACTTCAGGACAAAAATTAATAAAAACCTAAAAATTTTGCAACTGATTATTGTTTGAAGATGTTAAATACTATGGCTAGTATCACAAGAAAAGACACAAACTGCAAATATTGAGTATAGTTAGTTATTTGTTTGAAATAATAGATCATGAAACAAACAAAATATATGTTGTTAACTTAGATAAAAAATATTGTACATGTTTTAAATGGTATCATACTTGTCTGCCATGTGTACATGTATGTTATGTTTGTAATTCTAAAAATAATAGCATCGAGAGTTTTTATCCAGGTATTTTTTTTAAAGAAGCATTAAGAAGCGTATATGAGCCGCACCTGGAGTCAATTCCAGTCCCTTACAACATTCAAAGTACATTGGTTATATGCGACGATGGAGTACCAGATGTACGATGAAAAGCGGGATGACCAAAGAAGAACCGCATCATGACGAAGGATCAATCTTCAAGAGATATCCGATGTAGCAACTGTAATGGTTTAGAACACAATAGAAGAAGATGTACCAACCAACCAAGAAAATAAATGCATTGGCATAGATTTTCTGAGAAAAATTATAAGTTCATTGATGTAATTTTATTTCTAATACATAAATTTCTAATAAAACCTAGAAGTACAAGATTTTCAATTCTAATATGAGGCATTAGCCTAAGACCAAGTCTATTTCGTCTTGCTATAGTATCCTCGGGTCTCTCCCCTGACAATGGTTCACATGGGTCAAATTTATCAGTCTCATGTGTCTGCACCGGCGTTGTTGGAGTCACAAATAACTGAGTAGCTATATCAAACTGTGGTGCATCAAATATAAAAGTGGTCATCTGCATGTAATAATCCCAATAGCCACCACCAGGCTGTGACGTCCCCTCGCCCTCATATTGGTCCATCTGTGGGGTACATGCCTGTGACGTCCCCTCGCCCGCCCAATGATAAGTGCCCTGGCCAGCACACTGATAAGTGCCCTAGTCAGCCTGCTGGGAAGTGCCTTGGTCAGCCCGTTAGAAACTGTCCTGCTCAGCCTGCTTTGGGACCTCATCATCTTGTTGAGGCAGGCTATCCATATGCCAAACATTGGTATACTTTCTACGCGGACGTGCTTGTCGTCGGCTAACTAAGCCTTAAGGATAATCTGGCAAAATATTAAATGGAGGGTTCGGGGGAGTCGGAATTGCTTGCACAATATCCAAAAATGATCTTACTACTGTACTCAACGGGTCTCTCACTTGATCATTTTCACATGCTAGATTCAAATTTGGAAGCTAAAATATTAAGTAGAATCTAATTAATTTATAAAAAAACTATGGAGACAAACATTTTTATCAATAAAATACGTACCTTCTTATTTATATGTTGATACCATTCTCGATAACTAGCATCATCAACGGCCCGTTGGAATCGTAACTCCTCATATCGATATGATCGGTTACTGATAAGAGGATCTCCCCACCAAGATCTATAGGCAATATCACCTAATGCTATTGTGGTGTCCCGTCCCCCTATTCGGGGAGCGCGGCTAAGAAATACAAGTCGGTATCGTTCGTTCGGGATAGATTGAATCAAGAGCTAACCCTCGTTATGGATTTGCCTCTTCGGAATCAATTCTCATATTCAGTGGACCGTGCCCCAAGGATGGACTTAGCGGCAGAGTCAAGAGGGATATCTCCGCTGCAAGTTTTCTTGCCTAGTTTTCGCTGTCGCTTGTTGCTTTCGTGCTTTGATTTAGTTTTTAGATTTGTTGTATTTTCTTGAACAGTTTTGATGGATTTTATTGTTTTCGTTCGTTGAACTGTACTTCAATTCTGAGGTTGGAAAGAGTAGAAGAGGTATTGATCAGCTGTTCGTGGTAATGCAGATGATCTTGCAGTAGGCGACTGCGAACAGAGTCATGAAGCACCTTTTTTCCTTTCTTCTCAAACCAAGTTTTGAGTGGCTTATATTCGATTCAGTTGATCCTTCTTCCAAGTCTTCACATCTAAAAATCTTACTTTCTTGCTTGCCTCGATTAAACGATACGAAAATAACTAAAAGAGGTCAAGATAAAAATGAATAGACTTGGACTACTTATGCTTGTCAATCAGCTTATGAACGGTTATCTATTTCATGCTAGCTCATTTAAAATATTCTACATATGCTTCAATTTTAGTTAGAATATATAATTCTTCTATAAATTATGCTAAGTATGGAACACACCTTGATATGCAATAAATTGTTCATGGAGCCTATACAAAATGAATCATGCAAAGCTACTCGTCTAGTACTCATGTTGCCTCAACTTTATCAATTGATAACTTAGTAGGAACGTCGTTTGATCACGGACAACTTGTGCACAAGGTTATTAGGTTTCTGCAGACGGTAGCTGGGGCACTGACACCGATCCGATCAGGACGGAACTTCACGATAGTCTCACGTGCTGGACGGGATGGCGTGTAGTGCCTCACTTGCTTTTGTTGCATACCATCCTCGTTCAAGACTATAACTCGTCCATTATGACATCTTGCCAGTGATCCCCACGTATATTTAAACCTGTGCAAAGCTAACTTGTCTCTTCATAGCAGGGAAGGACATGGTAAGTATTGTGGAGGTGGTTCAGACGGGCAGGTAAAAGTTACCGAACGGTGGCAAGTTTATTCAGTAAATTTCTATATCAATGCTTGCTTGTAAAATAAACTAAGGCAAGATAGAAAGACCACAAATAACTTGTATACTTCATATAAACAACGTGTTGATTGGTATAGTTGGATTATCTTGCCTTCACCAGTATATTTTGATGTATTGACCCTCGTTGAAACAGGTTTCCCGCACCAAGGCGATCCTGCGAAGCTAGCACACTTAACTCATGCCGCTCAGAGGGAAAGCTATAGTTCTGCCTGGAGGTCTCTTATCTTGAAGCTTTAGTAAATAATGTAATGTACAAGATGACTATCTCATTTTGAGTCCACTTTTGTAAGTCCATGAGGTAATTATTCGACTCGTTCAAGAGTTTGTAATAGATGTTCATTATCAAATAAAGAAAACTTTTCCATATTTAAATGCTTTGTTCAATTTATCTGCGTACTCTGAATATGTGCTTGTTATACGAAAATACCTTGGCCTTGTGCGATGCGCAACCTAGGCACGCACGACGTCAGGCCCGGGGGACGACTATCGATTCCACAGAATCGAGACGTGACATATTGTTATCAGAGCACAACATCAAGTTCCTTTGACCCTCGTATCGAAAAATTTCATTTAACGATCTATTTTCTAGGCGAACTCTTGAACTCGTTAGGCCAAAATAAGATACGTTCACACAATGAGTCCATAATACATTATGATCCTGATGTAAGTTACCCTATATTGACAGAATAGCTCAAGCGCAAGCATCATCGCTAGCGCCGGATGAGACCCAAGCCCAAGAAAGTAGTTCTGACACCTCAGAAAGTTTTCAAAGTTAGTGAGACATGTCCCGTGTCGATCCAATTCTGCATATTATGCGGATGCTTGAGGCTAACCAACTGAGGGACGAGTCTCGTTATGAGCGAGCCGAGAAGCGGGCCAAAGAACGGTAGAGCAAGTTTGAAGGCAATTTAGAAGCCCAATTTTCAGTCCAGAAATAGCAGGCAGATACACTGCAACAGATCATGCAAACCTTGGCCTCCAACCATTCCGTGGCAACAACAGCGACACCGGTGGAGCAACCTGCTCTTGAAGTCTAAATGCCTCAAACTCCAAGGAAGAAGGGTGTGACTACCTTCGACTTTGCCGACTTCAAGAAGGTCCGCAACAAGCCGTTTAAGGGGACTGGGGACCCAATCATGGCTCTAGATTGGTTGGCAGAACTAAAGGATTACTTCAAACTCGTAAAGGTACCTGAGCAGAAGTGAGTCGCGTGTGCCCAACTACAGCTTCGCTTGAATGCGCACGATTGGTGGGACGTGCATCAAAGATCTCTTCCAGTTGGCGATGAAGAGGAGACGATCTCGTGGGCTACCTTTAGTGGAACGTTCGAAGAAGAGTTCATACCCCCTCCCGTACGTCGGCAGAAGGTGAACGAGTTCGTGCAGCTTCGGCAAGGTAATATGACCGTAAAGCAGTACTCCACCGAGTTCAACCGGCTCGCCAAGTTCGCAAGCTCATATTTACCTGATGCGGCGAGTCATGCCAGAAGATTTGAAAGAGGCCTATGACCTGCCATCCATGCGCACGTGGTTGTTCCTCAGTACGAGACTATATAGGGAGTCCTTAACCATTCCCTTTCTCTCGAATCGCAGTATCCTCCAGTTGCTGACGACACTGTGCATACTTCCAATTACAAGCTCCATAGCAACGAGAAAGGAAACAATGCTGCAAAGTGTCCAAATAACGGCGGTCAGCCGAGAGGGAACGTAGGGCAACCATGTTCCTTTTGTAAGAAGCCAGGGCACACGGTCAAAAAATATCGCAAGAAGCTCGGGTTTTGCCTCATTTGTGGTGATCCAAATTATGGGATTCGTAATTGTCCGCGGTACTCAGTTCACCATCCTCAACATCCAAATCCTACCACAGCACCCCAGGCCAATCGAGCTGCACCGCATCAAGGGCATAATCAAGCTCAAGGTCGGATGTATTGCTTTTCAGGGCATAACTAACAGAAAGAAGTCCTGGCATCGGACACCGTTGTGTCTGGTATATTGCTTTTCAATAACATACATACACATGTGCTATTTGATTCTGGTGCAACGTATAGCTTTATATCCACAAATTTTGCCATAAAAAATAATATAGAAATGACACTGTTGTATCTAGACATTAGTGTTAGCACCCCGTCGGGCACAAAAATACCTGTCCGTTTAGTATGTCAAGCTGGTTATGTCTGTATTGAAGGAAGGAAGCTCTCGTTAGATGTTTTAGTCCTAGATGTTCGGGATTACGATATTATTTTGGGGATGGATTGGCTCGGCGCTTGCTCGACAACTATAGAATGTGCAGAGAAATAAGTCGTCTTTCGCTTACCTGGAGAAGCATAATTCTACTACACTAGTAGTCCATCAATAGATGCGTCCAGGGCCTGCATGGTAATTTTTGTGATGTCTGCTCAGCGGATGCTATACTCTGGCTGCGAGGGATACATAGCGTCAGTTCGGGAAACGCAACTGGACTACGCAAATATTGAGTCTTCTTCCGTTGTGACGGAGTTTCCTGATGTATTTTTGAGCGAACTACCCGGCATGCCACCTGACCGAGAGATCAAGTTCACCATTGATACATTTTCGAATACTCAGCCGATTTCCAAAGCTCCATTCAGAATGGCCCCTAATGAACTGAAGGAGTTAAAGTGCCAACCTCAGGAACTGCTAGACCGTGGGTACATCCGTCCAAGCATGTCTCCTTGGGGCGGGTTTGTGATCTTCGTGAAGAAAAAGGACAGAATATTGTGACTCTGTATCGACTATCGGGAGCTAAACAAGGTCACTATCAGAAACAAGTATCCACTGTCCAGGATAGACGACCTCTTCGATCAGCTGCGAGGTGCAACAATGTTTTCGAAAATCGATCTTCGTTCGGGCTACCACCAACTAAAGATCAAAACAGAGGACATGCCCAAGTCAGCTTTTCGAACCCGCTATGGACATTATGAATTTTCTGTTATGTCGTTTGGACGGATGAATACGCTTCTCGCATTCATGGACTTGATGAATCATATGTTCCTCCCCGATAAATTTGTGGTGGTTTTTATAGACAACATCTTAGTGCACTCGAAGAATAAGGATGAACACGCAGGACACCTGCGGATGGTGCTTCAAACCCTTCGAGACAATAAGTTGTACGTGAATCTTAGTAAATGCCAGTTCTGGTTGGACAGCATATTCTTTCTCAAGCATATTATTTCTGCACAGGGCATCTATGTTGACCCAAAGAAACTAGAAGCCATCGTGAACTGGAGGAGGCCTGAGTCAGCTAGCGATATTCGGAGTTTTCTTGGTCTGGCGGGCTACTACAGAAGATTTATTAAAGATTTTGCGAGGATCGTGTCGCACCCCAATCCCGTAGGGGCCGATCATTCTCGCTTGGTCCCTACGGAATCGCTCGTCCTCGCTTGGACGCGATGCCGTGCAAGCCTAAGTTGCGCTTGCACCAGGCAACGTACCTGCACAAGACACAAGTTAGACACAAATATACATATATAGGCACAGAGTAAAATGTAGAGAACCAAGTTGAACACATTTGATAGCACACAAAATACTTTCTTTTTATTGAATACTTGAAGATTTGGATTACAAAGTGCTTGCTTGGCTGAGTTACAAAATATGCCTTAGAAGGCTTACAACTCTTTTTATATTCCCAAACTAGCCACAATGCCCAAACATTACATCCTTGTAATAGGACCAAAATAACCAAACATCTAGCAGAAGAGGAGTAGCCCACTGGAGAGGAAAGCGAAGAAAGCAGCACGAACACAGTCCTATGGAAGGATGCGCGGACGCTGATTCAGATTTAAGATGGTTGCCAAACTCTCACTTCCAGCACCTGGATATTTGCCCACAAATATGGGTCAGTACTACCACATGTGCTGTTGAGCTACCGTGGCCAAACTCACATTAAAAATCCACACTAAGTAAGCATATGAAGCTAAAATTATTAGGTGATCTTTCTGGTTGTCTAGTTTCTTTTTAACAATTTATGCAAGAAAATAAAGACGATATATAGCATATGCATATGATAATTCTTACCTACGGCCGAGCGGTTATCCCTGCAGCAGACACACAAGTTAGCCATAATTTGTATATAAATAACTTATGAATCAATATAGGCATCAAGTATTAGGTATGCAAGAAAGTAAACCTAGCATGCGCCCTAACTACATGATGTCCCCTCCACGGGATTAGCAGTTGGGACATACAAGTCCATCTCACTAATGGACGTGTCTACCCTTCCGTAAATAAGAATATTCAAGCCTCAGGGTATCTAGATCTCTCCCAGGCCGAACGATCCCCAGTACCCCAGGGACCGCTCGAGAGATAATCCTTGTGCACAAGTTGTCCTGACCAAATGCATGCAACTCCTATCAGAAAAATATGCTATCCTGCAACTGATGAACAATGAACAAGCAAGTCTATCTCTTCTTCTCATTTTCTAGATCAAGTCCAGAGTTTTCCAGCCATAATATTCAATGCACAGCATACAAGGGACAATAAGCATTCAATAAGCAACTAGTAAGGTAGCAGTTTAATACTTGAAGCATGCAATAGTTTTCTTTCTTTTTTAGCTTATCTTTTTAGTGAGGCAACATATTTCAAGTGAACTAGAGATTCTTTTATTAGGCATGCAGACTAAAAGATTCATTGAAGGGCCTAAGCCACTCACTGAATGAATCGAACGAGAGGATGGAGAAGCCTTAAGCGACGTTCACTCTTTGGTTATGCGTCCTGAAAATGCAACAATACTTGGTTACCATACTTCGATCTCTTTCCCTTACGATTCAAAAAGAACGCGCAAGCGAGAAGGCAAAATCATGAAAACCAAGTCATCGAAAGTAACTCAAAATATAAAGCAACACAAAACCAATAAGCAAAGCAACCAACAAAAACTCTTGGACTTATTTCAATAGAAGTCGTTCCATCAATTGGAATGTTTCATTGCACTTCGTCCGTATTGATTTGGCGGTAAGGTTTCCCCGAGACTCGATTCTCAACCGAGTCGAAGCAGCTTAGTGTTCCATAAGTAACCGTTTGGAGCAGGGCGTTACATACTACCCCCCTGAGAAGAAGTTTCGTCCTCGAAGCTTAAGAGATCAATGAGGCAAGGATCAAGCATCAAGAGTTCAAAGGAATCAGACTCACCAACATCGTGCCCACTCTCATCACGTTCTATGTTCAGCTGATACACTCTTGTCCTTCTTATTTGATCAGCTAGTTCCAGAGCAGGACCCGGAGAGGTCTTAGTCTCAACTTGAGCAGTATTGTTGTTCCCATTCCGGCATGGTGGCAGAACCCCCTTGTTTCGGCAGTTCATTGCCAGATGCCCTTTCTGCACACAGTTAAAACACTCATTATTTGCTTGATCGCATATCAGATTGTCCTACCACCGTCACTATCTGAAGTGCACGATATCTTCCATATTTCACAGCTTAGGAAGTACGTGTATGATCTGAGTCATATGGTAGATCTTGATCAACTGGACCTAAAGGCGAACTTATTGTTGAACACCCTGTGCGGATCTTGGATTATAAGGAGAAGCTGCTTCGAAGTCACTCCGTTCCTCTCGTACGCATACTTTGGAGAAATCATTCGGTCGAAGAATCTACTTGGGAGCTTGAATCTGAGATGAGAAAAAGGTTTCCTTCATTGTTTCATAGTGTTAGGTTCTATTCCTAAGTTTTGTGGACGAAACTTCCAATTAGTTGGTTAGAATGTGGTGCCCCATTCCTCCTATTCGGGGAGCGCGGCTAAGAAGTACAAGTCGGTATCGTTCGATCGGGATAGATTGAATTAAGAGCTTACCCTCGTTATGGATTTGTCTCTTCGGAATCAATTCTCATATTCAGTGGACCGTGCCCCGAGGATGGATTTAGCGGCAGAGTCAAGAGGGACATCTCCGCTGTAAGTTTTCTTGCCTAGTTTTCGCCGTCGCTTGTTGCTTTCGTACTTTGAGTTAGTTTTCAGATTTGTTGCATTTTCTTGAACGATTTTGATAGATTTTATTGTTTTTGTTCATTGAACTGCACTTCAATTTTGAGCTTGGGAAGAGTAGAAGAGGTATTGATCAGCTGTTCATGGCAATGCAGGTGATCGTACAGTAGGTGACGTGCGAACAGAGTCTTGAAGCACCTCTTTCCCTTCCTTCTTAAACTAACTTATGAGTGGCTTATATTCGATTCAGTAGACCCTTCTTCCAAGTCTTCATATCTAAAAATCTTGCTTTCTTGCTTGCCCCGATCAAACAATACCAAAATAACTAAAAGATGTCAAGATAAAAAGGAATAGACTTGGACTACTTATGCTTGTCAATCAGCTTGTGAACGGTTATCTATTTCATGCTAGCTCGTTTAAAATATTTTGTTTATGCTTTAATTTTAGTTAGAATATATACTTCTTCTATAAATTGTGTTAAGTATGGAACACACCTTGATATGCAGTAAATTATTCAGGAAGACTATGCAAATAAATCATGCAATGCTACTCGTCTAGTACTCATGTTGCCTCAACTTTATCAATTGATAACTTAGTAGGAACGTCGTTTGGTCACGGACAACTTGTGCACAAGGTCATTAGGTTCCTGCGGACGATCGTTGGAGCACTGGCACCGATCCGATTAGGACAAAACTTTACGATAGTCTCACGTGCTGGACGGGATGGCGTGTAGCGCCTCATGTGCTTTCGTTGCATACCATCCTCGTTTAAGACTATAACTCGTCCATTATGGCATCTTGCCAGTGTTCCCCACGTATATTTAAACCTGTGCAAAGCTAACTTGTGTCTTTGTGGCAGGAAAGGACATGGTAAGTATTATGCAGGTGGTTCAGACGGGCAGGTAAAAGTCACCGAATGGTGGCAAGTTTATTCAGTAAATTTCTATATCAATGCTTGCTTGTAAAATGAACTAAGACAAGATAGAAAGATCACAAATAACTTATATGCTTCATATAAACAACGTGTTGATTGGTATAGTTGGGTTTGCTCATCTTTACCAGTATATTTTGATGTACTGACCCTCGTTAAAACAGGTTACCCGCACCAAGGTGATCCTACGAGGAGCTGAAGCTACTTTCCAATCCAGTCCAACTGCCGGCACGCCCTGATCGTGCCCTATTTTGAAGCCTTTGAAGACCTAGGAGCTAGCACACTTAACTCATGTAGCTCAGAGGAAAAGCTATAGTTCCGCCTGGAGGTCTCTTATCTTGAAGCTTTAGTAAATGATGTAATGTACAGGACGACTATCTCATTTTGAGTCCACTTTTGTAAGCATGTGAGGCAATTATCTGACTCGTTCAAGAGTTTGTAATAGATGTTCATTATCAAATAAAGAGAACTTTTCCATGTTTAAATATTTTGTTCAATTTATCTGCGTACTCTGAATATGTGCTCGTTATAGGAAAATACCTTGGCCTTGTGCGATGCGCAACCTAGGCACGCACGGTGTCCCGTTCGGGGGACGACTATCGATTCCACAAAATTGGGACGTGACAGCCACACCATTTAAACAAATATAAGCGTATGATTTCATATAATTTTGAAAATTTGTTTTTGTTCAACTTTTTAAATAAATTACCCTGATCTATAGAGTCCATTAGTTGAGACGTCTGTACCGTGGGCTGTGTCTCCAATCTAGAATTTAACTGTGGAATCATTTTGCTTACTCTTTTAGCTGCACTCTCTCTACTATGGTTTAAACATGGTGGCTAATCGAAAAACTTTTGTTTCACCCAGAATTGTCGTATAACATGATCAGCTGGATGATACATGATTTCACCGTCGAATATTAGGAAACAACTATGGACACTAAGGTCATAGGCTGTTGTTTGTATTTTAGTAGAATTCTGCTCAAGCCGGTACGGACAGTATGTCATCTTTTTTATGACAAAAAAATTATAAAATAATGATCATAATAGCTTTATAAAATAATAATACCGATATTTTATCTCGTTATACTTCAGTGTATCAAATTTGTTCCGGTATAAAGAGATAACCGCCTGTTCAGTGTACTGGATCTGCTGCATCCGTAGTCTGCCGTAAAACGGACGGGAAGACACCAACGTCGGTATTAATGCGGGGGACTGGCCTACCAATATGAAAGTGCTCGTAGAACCAAACCTAGAAAATACGAGCATATGATATAAGTGCATATATTTTTAATGTAAATAGAATTAAGTAAAACTTTTATACATGCCTGTATTAATGTCGCGCAACCACTTAAATTTATTTTTGTTTCATTCACGTCTTCAAATTGTACAAAATCTGTCATAGAACTATATAAATATGCCAACACTGACGCTCCCCAAGTGTGGCGCATAGGTGCGGCCAGGTTGTCACTACCCCATTTCTAGGGTAGGATAATTTTTTTTGTTTTAATTTGGTAAATTATGTATTGATCATAAATATTTGTATTAATATTTAATTAGTTGGTTGTATTTATTTTTATTAGTTGTTTTAGGGTTTTGGCTAGTCTGGACCCATGTCAGACCCTAGTGGACCCATGTCAGACCCAACCAACACCCTTGTCAGACTCATTTATTGGTTTAGAATAGTTATTTATATTTTAATTAGTTAGTTGGAGTGATTAGAATTTAATTAGAGTGTATTTGGAACCCCAAACCCAAACCCTATTTTGGATGACTTAATTTAAGGACATTTTGGTCTTTGTACCTAACCCTAACACAAACCCTAACCCTATTTCTATATGGCCGGCTTCCCCCTCCCTTTCTTTCATTTCTTCTTTTTCTTCTTCCCACTTCATTCTTCCACTCTCCATTCTCCTTCCTTACTTACTTCCTTTACTTTCTCCATTTCCAAGTAAGTTCTTTACCTTTTCTCTCTTCTTTTATTTATTTCTCTCATGAATACAAATTTTAACCTTTTATTTTCC